>JAXQQM020081753.1:0-191435 GCA_034641835.2 Pinus albicaulis | reverse complement strand
ATCGGGTCGTGTATTGACGAGATACATAAGCGACCCCACCAACTGTCGATAGACAGTGGCATCCACTACCTCCGCTGAAGTAGCATCCTCCTTCCTCCAACCACCAGGAAGAGGAGTGTCAACAGGCTTGCAGCCTTGCATGTTGAACCTCTCCGGAATCTCCCGGGCATACTTGCCCTGAGAAACAAACAGTCCTCCGCTGCGCTGCCAAATCTCCAATCCCAGGAAATAATGAAGGATGCCCAAGTCCTTCATCTCAAACTCTCGTGCAAGATCCTCCTTGCATGAAAGTATCAACTGCTCATCGCCAGTCAAAATCAGATCATCTACATACAGTACGATGATCAACAAATTCCCCTCCACCACAATCTGGTACAGGTTTGGATCCGCCTCACTCTTGGAGAATCCAAGCCCGGTGAAGTAGCTGTCTATCCGAGTGTACCAAGCACGAGGTGCTTGCTTCAGCCCGTACAGTGCTCTCTTGAGTCGGCAAACATGCGACTCACTGCTGAAGATCTCAAAACCTTCAGGCTGCTCTATGTACACCTCCTCCTCAATGACTTCGTTGAGGAATGCAGTCTTCACATCCATCTGATGAATGTGCCACCCCATCTGCGCTGAGAGAGCAAGGATCGTCCGTATGGAAGAGTACCTTGCGACAGGTGCAAAGGTCTCCTCATAGTCAATCCCCTCGATTTGCGAAAAGCCACGGGCGACAAATATCGCCTTGTACTTCTCCACACTCCCGTCAGCCACCTGCTTCACTTTGTAGATCCATCGTGAACCCACCACTGATTTCCCAACCGGTCTTGGGACAATCTCCCATGCACTGTTCTTGACGATCAAATCATATTCTTCGATCATGGCATCAACCCATGCGGGTTCCTCCACAGCTTCCTCAAAAGAGGATGGCTCTGTCACAACACATTGACTCACAAGAGCCATGTATCCAGTGTACCGATCTGGTGACTGCCTCTGTCTGCACTGTGTTGTAGGTGGTCCTACAACCTTCTCTGCATCTCAAGCCAGTCGCTCAGCTTCTGTAGTGCGCATGCGCCCTCTGATGGTTGGCGCTGCATGGGTGGTTTCTTCCACCTCCTGAACTTCCTCTTGTGGATGATCCACATCCGGAAGCTCCTCCTTAGGAACTAACAGCTCCTCATCTGCATGCAAGTGTAGCTCCCTCTCAAGCGAACACTGCATGGCTTTCTCCTCCTGAAATTTTATATCCCGTCGCACAACGGTCTTGCGACTGTCTGGCACATACACTCGATAGTTATGAGGTGTATCAGTGTACCCCACAAATATTCCAACTTCAGCAGTTGGATCCAGCTTCCTTCTCGCATCCTTCGTCACATGCATGTAGACAGGAGATCCGAAAATCCGCAAATGGGAAATATCATGCCTCTTGCCAGAATAAGCCTCCTCTGGTGTACTCATGCCAAGAACCTTGTGAGGACAACGGTTCTGCACATACACTGCTGTATTGCATGCCTCGGCCCACAAGTGAAGGGGTAGGCCCTGATCATGCAACATCGCCCGTGCAGCACCCACGATCGTTCTGTTCTTCCGCTCAGCCACCCCGTTCTGCTGTGGGTTATGGGGTGCGATGAGCTCTCTCCGAATCCATTCTGCGCTGCAGAACTCCTTGAATTCAGCCGAGATGAATTCACCACCGTTATCACTCCTTAGAGCAATCACCTTCTTCCCCGACTCCTTCTCGACCGGTGCTTTAAACTCATAGAACTTCGCGAATGTATCGCTCTTCTTCTGCATGAAGAAGATCCAGCACTTTCGAGAGAAATCATCAACAAAGATCACATAATACTTGTGCTTTGCTGTCGAAGCAACTGAGAAAGGACCACACACGTCTGTGTGAACACTCTCAAGGATCGTCGTGGCGCGACTATCCTTCTCGTGAAAGGTGGCTTTCACATACTTCCCTAAAGTACACCCCTTGCACTGATCTGACTGCGCAAGAGTGCCCTTAGGAAGCCCAGTAGAAATCTGTTGCAGAATCTTCAAAGCTCCATGGTGAAGGTGGCCCAATCTCTTGTGCCACAATTCGCCCTCATCATCCCGGCTCACCACTTCTCCCGCCTTGCATGCCATAGCTGCGCAGCCATCTACCTGCAACTGATAAAGGTTCTTGGTCCGAACCCCTATCTTCCGGGTCTCTCCAGTAGTCTTACTGCGCAAGAAGGCTTTTCCTTCGCTGAAGACCACATCATACCCCTTATCCTCCAACATCGCCACGGAGATCAAGTTCTTCTTCAATCCAGGTACATGCATGACATCCTTCAATACAAAGGGTTTACCAGACTCCCTCTGAAAGGATATGGTACCGATACCAGTCGCACTGTATCTACCATCATCGCCCATCTCGATGTGCACACCCAAATCTTTGTCCTCCAGATCTGAGAACAAATCCCGATCTCCCATCATATGAAATGACGCACCGCTATCCAAGAACCACACCGATCCCATCACACTTGAAACCAAGCATGCGATCAGTGAAAAGTCAAGCTCGAACTGTGAAGCCAAAGCTTCTCCATCTGCAGATCTTCCCGCTTGCTTGTTCTTCTTCTTCTTTGGACAATTTGTAGCATAATTTCCGTGATCATGGCAGTGAAAACACTTCACTTTCGCCATATCCTGCTTCTTGCCCTTTGCACCAGAATGAGAGGTTTTCTTACCCTTCCCCTTCTTTGCTTTGGCAACCAAAGCACAATTTTCTTCATCAGCTCCCTTTGATGAAGATCCATCTCAAGTAGTCCTCCTTATCTCCTCCTGCATGAGATCCGCCCAAAGGCGCTCCCATCCCGGCAGCTTCTCCCGACCATTGACACTATCTTGATATGAGTGCCAAGCGTTCGGAAGACCAAGGAGAGCCAGGTCGACCATATCCTCTTCATCGACAGTAACTCCCACACTTCCCAGTTCATCTCTGCATTGAGTGAACTTCGTGAGGTATTTAGCGATACTGTCGCCCTTCTCCATCTTGATGTTCCTGAGCTTGTCTTTAAGCGCCAGCTTCCTTTGGTCACTCTTACTCTGGAATAGATCCGTCAAAGCTTTCCACATTAAATATGGAGTAGCCTTTCCATGCAGGCTGGATACAATATGATCCTTGACGCCCTCCAACAGGATCCTTCGACACTTCGCCATCTTCATTTGCCATGCATCGACTTCAGCAGGATGAGTGGGCTTTTGGACATCCGTATCTACGAACTCCTTGAGACCATTATCTTCTAATACTGCCTCCATGCGATCTTTCCATGCAACATAATTCGAACTGCCTTCAAGAGCATATTCGAGTCGCAAACCGTTGAAAGACATTTTCAACACCGGCACCAAGAAAACAAAACTGCTGCAAAATTTCGAATTCCACCTCAAAGCTCAACCGCTCTAGATCTATGAGAAAAAATTATTTCTAGCACAGAGATCGACTACAAGGGGCATTTACCAGACCTTTCACTTTCCGAAGAAAGATGAATCCGGAGGCTACCTGGCCCACATGCAGACTCTGTCTACCAAAATAAGTTTGTAATCACTGTGATGATCAATCTCTGCTTCAATAGCTCCGATACCATGTAGAAATTTGCTGAATAATGATTAATTATCCACCGAGACTATCCTGGTCACATACTATTTGAACTTCATACACAACACATAATCTCTTCCACTAAACTTAACTCAGATCATCACACATGCGGAAATAAAATAAAGCGATAACACATCAAATCATCATACACATTAACACAGTATGTATGGGGAAAGCTTATAGCTGAAAACCCCGCAGCTATTGTGTATATTATAATGGAGAAATCAAGTAACCAACTCAGTACAATACTCCTCACAAGTACTCGGTACTTTCTCATACAATTACTCACAATCTAGCTCAGTTTTGAACAGGTTACTGGTTCAAAACTCACCGCCAATTGCCTTGCCTCTATTGCGCAATCATGGCCTGTCTATATAGAGATCCAAGGTTCGAATCTCCTTGGCTTCACTGGGCAATTGTCATGGACAATTCCTCCAAGTGTGGTGCAAATCTCATGCACAACTGATGTCGCCACTGATAGCTAACTCCACCCTTTCATCTACCTCTTTCACTGGTCTCCACTGAACTGATCATGCACTGTAGTGAACTGATGTGTTCCTGAGTTGACTAATGAGTTACTAATTAATTAATTAAATAATATTTAATTCACTCCACTCATAACTAATTGATTAGCTAGTTAAACTAATCTCAACTAGTTCAACTAAAATAAACAGAACACAACTCCACTATCTGTCTCATTAACTCCTCCAAAATTCTGCCACTGAAGTCCACCTGAAGTCAACCATGCATGATGCAATCAAACCCTTGGGAATAGTGTAATTCCTCTGTCAGATGCATGAGCCACTTCTGTAGCTCGAGCTGAAGTGCTCCAAGAGAGTAAACTGCTGTTTAGAGTCCAAATATTATTAAGGGTAAATAATATTTGACTTCCCTATTTTTAGGAGAGGCAGTCTAAAAATAGACTTCGACCTCTTCGACCTGTAGGTCACAAAAATAGAGTCCCATCTATTTTTACCAACATGACCAATGCTCCAAGAATCTCAAACTGGAATCCCCGAACCATGCTCCATATGTCTAAAAATAGACATAGTCTAAAAATAGATTTTGCGCGAGAATTTGCCTGCGGGCCCACTTAGTGAAGGCGACTTCATTTCACTAAGCTCCATCATCTTGCTGCATTCTCAACACTCCCTCTCAGCAAGATATGGATTATCTGCAATCCCTATCCTGCCTCTGTGGAATTCGAACTTGCTCTTGGTGAGCACCTTCGTCAGGATGTCGGCATCCTGATCCTCCGTGGGAACATATGAAAGCATCATGATTCTCTGCTGAACACAATCTCTGATATGATGGTACTTGATGTCGATGTGTTTGGATCTATCATGAGAAATCTTGGACTAGCCGAAAAAATACAACTTTGAAAAAACCTACAAGGATCTTCCTCATCCAATAGCCTCGCATACGTTCCTCTAGGCACCATGTGCTATTTCCTAACACCGAACTGAGTGCCACGGATCTCTGCTTCCTGCTGTACCAGGAAACTGCTGTCGACCCAATGCTGAAAACTCCTCCGGATGTGCTCTTCCGGTCCGTTGGGCTCCCTGCCCAATCTGCATCAGTGAAGCCAGAAAGCTTCGCTCCATCCTCCTGTCTGTACCATAGACCATATCCCGATGTGCCTCTAATATAGCGCAATACATGCCTGCCTGCCTTCAAAAAGAGCTTGGTAGGCTTAACCATAGCTTGCGAAAGTTGGTTAACTACATAGCATATATCGGGTCGTGTATTGACCAGATACATAAGCGACCCCACCAACTGTCGATAGACAGTGGCATCCACTACCTCCGCTGAAGTAGCATCCTCCTTCCTCCAACCACCAGGAAGAGGAGTGTCAACAGGCTTGCGGCCTTGCATGTTGAACCTCTCCAGAATCTCCCGGGCATACTTGCCCTGAGAAACAAACAGTCCTCCACTGCGCTGCCAAATCTCCAATCCCAGGAAATAATGAAGGATGCCCAGGTCCTTCATCTCAAACTCTCGTGCAAGATCCTCCTTGCATGAAAGTATCAACTGCTCGTCGCCAGTCAAAATCATATCATCTACATACAATACGATGATCAACAGCTTCCCCTCCACCACAATCTGGTACAGGTTAGGATCCGCCTCACTCTTGGAGAATCCAAGCCCGGTGAAGTAGCTGTCTATCTGAGTGTACCAAGCACGAGGTGCTTGCTTCAGCCCGTACAGTGCTCTCTTGAGTCGGCACACATGCGACTCACTGATGAAGATCTCAAAACCTTCAAGCTGCTCTATGTACACCTCCTCCTCAATGAATCCGTTGAGGAACGCAGTCTTCACATCCATCTGATGAATGTGACACCCCATCTGCGCCGAGAGAGCAAGGATCGTCCATATGGAAGAGTACCTTGCGACAGGTACAAAGGTCTCCTCATAGTCAATCCCCTCGATCTGTGAAAAGCCACAGGCGACAAATCTCGCCTTGTACTTCTCCACACTCCCATCAGCTGCCTGCTTCACCTTGTAGATCCATCGCGAACCCACCACTGATTTCCCAACCGGTCTTGGGACAATCTCCCATGCACTGTTCCTGACGATCGAATCATATTCTTCAATCATGGCATCAACCCATGTGGGTTCCTCCACAGCTTCCTCAAAAGAGGATGGCTCTGTCACAACACATTGACTCACAAGAGCCATGTATCCAGTGTACCGATCCGGTGACTGTCTCTGTCTGCGCTGTGCTGTAGGTGGTCCTACAACCTTCTCTACATCCTGAGCCAGTCGCTCAGCTTCTGTAGTGCGCATGCGCCCTCTGATGGTTGGCGCTGCATGGGTGGTTTCTTCCACCTCCTAAACTTCCTCTTGTGGCTGATCCACATCTGGAAGCTCCTCCTTAGGAACTAACAGCTCCTCATCTGCATGCAAGTGTAGCTCCCTCTCAAGCGAACACTGCATGGCTTTCTCCTCCTGAAATTTTATATCCTGTCGCACAACAGTCTTGCGACTGTCTGACAAATACACCCGGTAGTTGTGAGGTGTATCAGTGTACCCCACAAATATTCCAACCTCAGCAGTTGGATCCAGCTTCCTTCTCGCATCCTTCGTCACATGCATGTAGACAGAAGAACCAAAGATCCGCAAATGGGAAATATCAGGCCTCTTGCCAGAATAAGCCTCCTCTGGTGTACTCATGCCAAGAACCTTGTGAGGACAACGGTTCTGCACATACACTGCTGTATTGCATGCCTCAGCCCACAAGTGAAGGGGTAGGCCCTGATCATGCATCATCGCCCGTGCAGCACCCACGATCGTTCTGTTCTTCCGCTCAGCCACCCCGTTCTGCTGTGGGTTATGGGGTGCGATGAGCTCTCTCCGAATCCTTTCTGCGCTGCAAAACTCCTTGAATTCAGCCGAGATGAATTCACCACCGTTATCACTCCTTAGAGCAATCACCTTCTTCCCCGACTCCTTCTCGACCAGTGCTTTAAACTCACAGAACTTCGCGAATGTATTGCTCTTCTTCGACATGAAGAAGATCCAGCACTTTCGAGAGAAATCATCAACAAAGATCACATAATACTTGTGCTTTGCTGTCGAAGCAACTGAGAAAGGACCACACACTTCTGTGTGAACTCTCTCAAGGATCGTCGTGGCGCGACTATCCTTCTCGTGAAAGGTGGCTTTCACATACTTCCCTAAAGTACACCCCTTGCACTGATCTGACTGCGTAAGGGTGCCCTTAGGAAGCCCAGTAGAAATCTGCTGCAGAATCTTCAAAGCTCCATGGTGAAGGTGGCCCAATCTCCTGTGCCACAGTTCGCCCTCATCATCCCGGCTCACCACTTCTCCCGCCTTTCATGCCATAGCTGCACAGCCATCTACCTGCAACTGATAAAGGTTCTTGGTTCGAACCCCTATCTTCCGGGTCTCTCCAGTAGTCTTACTGCGCAGGAAGGCTTTTCCTTCGCTGAAGACCACATCATACCCCTTATCCTCCAACATCGCCACATAGATCAAGTTCTTCTTCAATCCAGGTACATGCATGACATCCCTCAATACAAAGGGTTTACCAGACTCCCTCTGAAAGGATATGGTACCGATACCAGTCGCACCGTATCTACCATCATCGCCCATCTCGATGTGCACACCCAAATCTTTGTCCTCCAGATCTGAGAACAAATCCCGATCTCCCGTCATATGAAATGACGCACCGCTGTCCAAGAACCACACCGATCCAAACACACTTGAAACCAAGCATGCGATCAGTGAAAATTCAAGCTCGAATTGTGAAGCCAAAGCTTCTCCATCTGCAGATCTTCCCGCTTGCTTGTTCTTCTTCTTCTTTGGACAATTGGTAGCATAATGTCCGTGATCATGGCAGTGAAAACACTTCACTTTCGCCATATCTTGCTTCTTGCCCTTTGCACCAGAATGAGAAGTTTTCTTACCCTTCCCCTTCTTTGCTTTGGCAACCAAAGCGCAATTTTCTTCATCAGCTCCCTTTGATGAAGAACCATTCCGAGTAGTCCTCCTTATCTCCTCCTGCATGAGATCCGCCCAAAGGCGCTCCCATCCCGGCAGCTTCTCCCGACCATTGACACTATCTTGATATGAGTGCCAAGCCTTTGGAAGACCAAGGAGAGCCAAGTCGACCATGTCCTCGTCTTCGACAGTCACCCCCACACTTCCCAGCTCATCTCTGCATTGAGTGAACTTCGTGAGGTATTTGGCGATACTGTCGCCCTTCTCCATCTTGATGTTCCTGAGCTTATCTTTGAGCGCCAGCTTCCTTTGGTCACTCTTACTATGGAATAGATCCATCAAAGCTTTCCACATTAAATATGGAGTAGCATTTCCATGCAGGCTGGATACAATATGATCCTTGACGCCCTCCAACAGGATTCTTCAACACTTCGCCATCTTCTTTTGCCATGCATCGACTTCAGCTGCATCAGTGGGCTTTTGGACATCCGTATCTATGAACTCCTTCAGACCATTATCTTCTAATATTGCCTCCATGCGATCATTCCATGCAACATAATTCGAACTGCCTTCAAGAGCATATTCGAGTCGCAAACCGTTGAAAGACATTTTCAACACCCGCACCAAGAAAACAAAACTGCTGCAAAATTTTGAATTCCACCTCAAAGCTCAGCCGCTCTAGATCTATGAGAACAAATTATTTCTATCACAGAGATTGACTGCAAGGGGAATTTACCAGACCTTTCACTTTTTGAAGAAAGATGAATCCGGAGGCTACCTGGCCCGCATGCAGACTCTGTCTACCGAAATAAGTTTGTAATCACTGTAATGATCAATCTCTGCTTCAATAGCTCCGATAACATGTAGAAATTTTCTGAATAATAATTAATTATCCACCGAGACTATCCTGATCACATACAATTCGAATTTATATGCAACACATAATCTCTTCCACTCAGATCATCACACATGAGGAAATAAAATCAAGCGATAACACATCAAATCATCACACAAATTAACACAGTATGTATGGGGAAAGCTTATAGCTGAAAACCCTGAAGCTATTGTGTATATTATAATGGATAAATCAAGTAACAAACTCAGTACAATACTCCTCACAAGTACTCAGTACTTTCTCATACAGTTACCCACAATCTAGCTCAGTTTTGAACAGGTTACTGGTTCAAAACTCACCGCCAATTGCCTTGCCTCTATTGCGCAATCCAGGCTTGTCTATATAGAGATCCAAGGTTCGAATCTCCTTGGCTTGACAGCACAATCATCATGGGAAATTCCTCCAAGTGTGGTGCAAATCTCATGCACAACTGATGTCGCCACTGATAGCTAACTCCACCCTTTCATCTACCTCTTTCACTGGTCTCCACTGAACTGATCATGCACCGTAGTGAACTGATGTGTTCTTGAGTTGAATAATGAGTTACTAATTAATGAATTAAATAATATTTAATTCACTCCACTCATAACTAATTGATTAGCTAGTTAAACTAATCTCAATCAGTTCAACTAAAATAAACAGAACACAACTCCACTATCTGTCTCATTAACTCCTCCAAACTTCTGCCACTGAAGTCCAACCGAAGTCAACCATGCATGATGCCATCAAACCCTTGGGAACCACGTGATTCCTCTGTCAGATGCATGAGCCACTTCTGTAGCTCGAACTGAAGTGCTCCAAGAGAGTAAACTGTTGTTTATAGTCTAAATATTATTAAGGGTAAATAACATTTGACTTCGCCTCATCATCCCGGCTCACCACTTCTCCCGCCTTGCATGCCATAGCTGCGCAGCCATCTACCTGCAACTGATAAAGGTTCTTGGTTCAAACCCCTATCTTCCGGGTCTCTCCAGTAATCTTACTGCGCAGGAAGGCTTTTCCTTCGCTGAAGACCACATCATACCCCTTATCCTCCAACATCGCCACAGAGATCAAGTTCTTCTTCAATCCGGGTACATGCATGACATTCCTCAATACAAAGGGTTTACTAGACTCCCTCTGAAATGATATGGTACCGATACCAGTCGCACTGTATCTACCATCATCGCCCATCTCGATGTGCACACCCAAATCTTTGTGCTCCAGATTTGAGAACAATTCCCGATCTCCCGTCATATGAAATGACGCACCGCTGTCCAAGAACCACACCGATCCCAACACACTTGAAACCAAGCATGCGATCAGTGAAAAGTCAAGCTCGAACTGTGAAGCCAAAGCTTCTCCATCTGCAGATCTTCTCGCTTGCTTGTTCTTCTTCTTCTTTGGACAATTGGTAGCATAATGTCCGTGATCATGGCAATGAAAACACTTCACTTTCACCATATCCTGCTTCTTTCCCTTTGCACCAGAATGAGAGGTTTTCTTACCCTTCCCCTTCTTTGCTTTGGCCACCAAAGCGCAGTTTTCTTCATCAGCTCCCTTTGATGAAGATCCATCTCGAGTAGTCCTCCTTATCTCCTCCTGCATGAGATCCGCCCAAAGGCGCTCCCATCCCGCCAGCTTCTCCCGACCATTGACACTATCTTGATATGAGTGCCAAGCCTTCGGAAGACCAAGGAGAGCCAGGTTGACCATGTCCTCGTCTTCGACAGTCACCCCCACACTTCCCAGCTCATCTCTGCATTGAGTGAACTTCGTGAGGTATTTGGCAATACTGTCGCCTTTCTCCATCTTGATGTTCCTGAGCTTATCTTTGAGCGCCAGCTTCCTTTGGTTGCTCTTACTCTGGAATAGATCCGTCAAAGCTTTCCACATTAAATATGGAGTAGCCTTTCCATGCAGGCTGGATACAATATGATCCTTGACGCCCTCCAACAGGATCCTTCGACACTTCGCCATATTCTTTTGCCATGCATCGACTTCAGCTGCATCAGTGGGCTTTTGGACATCCGTATCTACGAACTTCTTCAGACCATTATCTTCTAATACTGCCTCCATGCGATCATTCCATGCAACATAATTCGAACTGCCTTCAAGAGCATATTCGAGTCGCAAACCGTTGAAAGACATTTTCAACACCGACACCAAGAAAACAAAACTGCTGCAAAATTTCAAATTCCACCTCAAAGCTCAACCGCTCTAGATCTGTGAGAACAAATTATTTCTAGCACAGAGATTGACTGCAAGGGGCATTTACCAGACCTTTCACTTTCCGAAGAAAGATGAATCCGGAGGCTACCTGGCCCGCATGCAGACTCTGTCTACCGAAATAAGCTTGTAATCACTGTGATGATCAATCTCTGCTTCAATAGCTCCGATACCATGTAGAAATTTGCTGAATAATGATTAATTATCCACCGAGACTATCCTGATGACATACAATTCGAATTTATATGCAACACATAATCTCTTCCACTCAGATCATCACACATGCGGAAATAAAACAAGCGATAGCACATCAAATCATCATACACATTAACACAGTATGTATGGGGAACGCTTATAGCCGAAAACCCCGCAGCTATTGTGTATATTATAATGGAGAAAACATGTAACAAACTCAGTACAATACTCCTCACAAGTACTCAGTACTTTCTCATAAAGTTACACACAATCTAGCTCAATTTTGAACAGGTTACTGGTTCAAAACTCACCGCCAATTGCCTTGCCTCTATTGCGCAATCCAGGCCTGTCTATATAGAGATCCAAGGTTCGAATCTCCTTGGCTTGACTGCGCAATTGTCATGGACAAATCCTCCAAGTGTGGTGCAAATCTCATGCACAACCGATGTCGCCACTGATAGCTAACTCCACCCTTTCATCTACCTCTTTCACTGGTCTCCACTGAACTGATCATGCACTGTAGTGAACTGATGTATTCTTGAGTTGAATAATGAGTTACTAATTAATTAATTAAATAATATTTAATTCACTCCACTCATAACTAATTGATTAGCTAGTTAAACTAATCTCAACTAGTTCAACTAAAATAAACAGAACACAACTCCACTATCTGTCTCGTTAACTCCTCCAAACTTCTGCCACTGAAGTCCAACTGAAGTCAACCATGCATGATGCCATCAAACCCTTCGGAATAGCATAATTCATTTTTCAGATGCATGAGCCACTTCTGTAGCTCAAACTAAAGTGCTCCAAGAGAGTAAACTGCTGTTTAGAGTCCAAATATTATTAAGGGTAAATAATATTTGACTTCCCTATTTTTAGGAGAGGCAGTCTAAAAATAGACTTCGACCTCTTCGACCTATAGGTCACAAAAATAGAGTCCCATCTATTTTTACCAACATGACCAATGCTCCAAGAATCTTAAACATGAATCCCCGAACCATGCTCCATATGTCTAAAAATAGACTTTGCGCCAGAATTTGCCTGCGGGCCCACTTAGTGAAGGCGACTTCATTTCACTAAGCTCCATCATCTTGCTGCATTTTCAACAGATGTGGGAGTATTTCACTGCGCTGAGAGTTTCTTCTCCATTCGGCTCATAGGCAAGGGGTTTTTACAGTGATTTCCAAATGTTTTCATTTGGCATGAAATTTATGAATGTATTGGTTATTAAATCTTTTATATTGACTCCTAATTTTCTTTTTTATCATTGCAGAGAAAAATCATGGCTAGGTCAGCCTCAACACTTGAATAACAGGTAATCTTTGTCATTTGTTTATACTCTGTTTTGTATATATTTGTTTTCATTGGGTTGTAAATACCCTACTCACTACATGGTTTTATCCTACACAGGGAAAGAATTCTCTGGTTTTGCTGCATGGCCACTTGGGTAATACTCTTCACCCTTCTCACGACATTACACGAAAAATATTTTGGTTCAATTCGGAAAACCTACTGGCCTATTTCCTTTAGAACAAGGTAATTTCTCATTTATGCTTTCAAGTTCTGTGTTTACTTAATTTGTATAGCATTCAGGTTCTGGGTTTACATATATCCACCCATGAAATTCTAGTTTGTTCACTATGCATTCAAATAGTTTCTATGTGTTAGATGGAAAGGCTCTATCCATGTGATTTCTGGGTTTGATTGGTGGGTATTTGGATATGCTAACCAAAGCATTGGATAGTATCCATTATATCCTTTTAATTTTCTAGGTTAAATTTTCTTGAATGAAATGCATTAGACAAAGTAATAACTATCCTTTGTATCATTAAATTCTAGGTTTTACATTTGATTTGCGGTTTTGGTTATATTAATATTTGATATATTTACTAGGGCTTTGGATAATATCTGCTTTACCCCTACGATTCTGGGTTTAATTCGTCATGAATATTATGCAAAGTATTTTCTATTATGTGTTCCATTAACTTTTGATTTTTACATTTGGAAATTCGTTATGATTATAAGAGAAATTGTGAATAGGTTTTTACCTTTTTTTCGGTTCTTTGAAATTGCATAAGAAATCTAGGGTTTCTTCCCCTTAAGGTTCCATGCTAATTCATATAGAAACTTGGTTTCCTTGGTAGAGGTTTTGTACAACCCTTCTTACCTCTGTTATGTTTATCATTTTGGTATTATTGTTCATTTACTTAGGATTACACATTTTTCCCTCTGTGCAAACAATTTGGATTAGTGTTTGAGTTTAAATTGTTGGGTTTTTTCCGCCCAGGTTGAACCTTATATCTAGATTCAAAATTTGAAGGTGATAAGAACCAACATCAATCCTTGCGTTCCTCCTGCCACAAGTAATTTCTCTACATTGGAAAATTTTTGGGTTTTTAATTTGTTCATTTTCATATTTACTTGCTGGAGTATTCCTTCACTCACAATGTTATTTGTTTCGTATGTACTAGTGGAGTCCATCCTTGTCATGGCTCATGATTCAGGTAGGGCATCCCTCTGTCCTTTCGCAGTGTCATTTTTTTTATATCATGTTGCTTTGCACCTTTCTCTAATTTCATGTTTCATACCCTTGCAGGTATGATGATTGGTTCTAAGTCTGTGTTAAATTCATTGTTCAATCATGGCTCATTCTTACCAACTGCGTCCTTTCCCCAGGTTGTCAGGTCCACTGTTTCCGCCATGGCTCTAATTCTGGCAAGGATTTGAAGTTACATGAATTTAGGAAAATGCTACTGTAGCCTATATGTTCTAGGGATAGTGCCATGGATGACATCTGCGTTTTGATAAACATTTGTAATATGTTTCTTATTTATAATACAGTCTTACAGAGATGACTGTGTAAAATTAAGGATACACAATGTTAATTGTGCTTATCTAGACATCTTGTTATGTATTCTGGATCTGAATTACATTTCCTCATATTTTTCTGTGATAGATGCATATGCATCTCAAGTTAGACTCTCATGTATTAATTAATTTATCAGGTTTTTATCTATCTAGGTATACCTCCAGATGTTATGTGACTTCACTCCTCTTCGATATTGTTTGTTGTCTTTAGTAAATTCAAATGATTCACTTCTCTTTGATAATACAAATATATTTGTTTAGTTTTCTATTAAATATTAAATGCATCTATTAGTTTATTCTTAAATGCAACTTGTAGCTTCTTTATATACTGGATCATGCATTTACTTCTTTTTGTTGCCATAGTAGCCAAAAAAATGTTTCTTAGGAATTAAATTACAATATACTTTGTAATTCTCACAGTAGCTTAGAAGTAGCATTCTTAGTTTTGATTTTTTTTTTTTTCATAGAATGATAAATAATATCATTTTTAATTTGCTAGATTCGTCTTATCTTAGCTTCTAAGTTTTCAAGCTTCTGCTATTCTTTCGAACAATAGATTTGGTTTAGCTTAGCTTCTAAATTTCAACCTTTTGCTATTCGTTTCAGTAATAGATCGGAATGAACATTTTATAATACTCAATATAGTGTGACTATAATTATTATTTAAATTAATGATTAACGGCCACAACTTTTTGTCAAAGAAATTGATTACTATCCCTTGTATCCGTGATAAAATGTTATCTTATTTTTACTTCTGCACATATATGAATATATACTGAATTTACCATTTGTTTATAAACCTACTTGGGTTTATACTTTGGTATTCTTTATATATATATATATATATATCTATCTACAGTACATTAATCTACTGTACATAACATAGTACCGATGGATCATAAGGAAACTAACAGACATCATCATTCCAACCTTGTTTCATATAACATTAATCCCTTATTACAAAGAAGAATTTTTCTATTAACTTAGACAAGGTGATGCTTCTAATCATTTTAAAACCCAAGAAATTGAATTTAAATATTTCTATGTGTTACATACCAACTTGTAAAGACTATTTTCCTCCCAACCATGAGCTTATCCTTAGAGCTCTCCCCCAAGAAGAGATCGATTTTCCCCAGTGTGGACAACCTCTTGTCAAACTAGTGAAGGCAATTTTAAGCCAACTTTCCCTAGCAAGTTTCCATAACGACGTCCCATTATTCTGGGCTGCTGTTTTCCATAGCCTAGGATTTTACTTTTATTTTTTCCACAAAAGTTTGTTTTAATACTCACTTTTCCTCAACTTTGTTTTTTCTTACCTCTTCCCAGTAAATTTCCTCTTTACTGGGGATTTCTTAGATATTTTATTCTATCTAATTTATTTTTTATTTTTATTTCTCTCCAAAGTATTTTTTTGGAGAATTTGGGAAAGTATGAAATTCTATCCTATCCTCATGGATAATAATTTCCAGATCTCTCTATTACTCTGTCTTTACAAAATTGATACAATTTTCATCAATAATTATTAATTAAAATTTAATATTTCCTCCAACAACATAATTGTTCCATAGGGCCACATAGTCTTTGTCCTATCTACATAAAACATAATAGCTGTAAATAAGGGGTATTACATAATCCCCCCTAAAACAAAAACACCGTCCTCGGTGTTAGTAGATAACTCATATTATTCTTTGAACAACATCAAGAAAGCCTCTTTCACCCTTTTTTCTTTCTCCTATGTAGCCTCTTTAGGTTTCAAGTGCTTCCATTGCACTTTCACCCGAGCTACTGTTCTATTCCGGAGCACGGTTTCTTCCCATCCCATTATACAAAGTGGTTCTAGAATAAAGTCCCGTTCTATTTCCACCTATATCAAAGTCCATTCAACCATGTGAGAAGGATCACGAGCATATTTTTTCAATAATGAAACATGGAAAACAGTATAAACTCTAACATGATTAGGTAGAACTAATTTATATGCTATTGGGCACACTCGTTCCAAAACCTCCAAGGGCCCACAATATTGGGGTGCTAACTTAGCACAACTGCTGGTGTGAAGGGTGCTCTTGCGAGGTTTTATCCTCAAGTACACATGATCCCCAATCTTAAAATATTTGTGTATTCTTTTCTTATCTGCATAGCTGGCGGTCTTGAGCCGCTTTGATGTTCTATTGAATTTTCCGTACTTTTTGTTCCATTTCATGTAATGCCTCAGGTCCAAGTACAAATTTTTCCTCTAGTTGACTCTAGCTAAGTGGATTATGGCATTTTTTGCCATATAAAGCTTCGAATAGAATCATTGTAATAGATTATTTATAGATGTTTTTGTATGCAAATTCTGCTAAATGTAGAAAATCCTCCCACCTGGTGGGTTTGTCCATTACATACATGCGAAGCATGTCCTCTAGCATTTTATTTTTCCTTTCAGTATGCCTGTCGGTTTGGGGATGATAAGTTGTGATGAAATTCAGTTTTGTTCCCATTCCTCCAAAAAATTTCTTCCATAAGGTTGATGTGAACTTTGCATCCCTATCAGAGATGATCATTTTTGGTATCCCATGAAGTTTAAAAATTTCCTTCATAAACACATTGGCTACTTGTGCTTCCCCAAAGGTAAATTGCATTGGAATAAAATGTGAAACCTTTGTTAGCATGTCTACCACTACCATAATGGAATCATGTTGATACTTAGTCCGAGGTAGTCCTATTATGAAATAAATGGACATCACTTCCCATTTCCATTCTAGAATCGGAAGGGGGTTTAGAAACCCTGCGGGGTGTTGATGCTCTACCTTGAATTGTTGGCACTCTAAACATATTTCCAGGTAATCAATTGTTTCTTTCTTCATTCCACGCCAAATATTTATTTATTTTATTTTATTTTATTATATTTATTTATTCTTTTAATTTTTAATTTATTTTAATTATTTTTTTTTTTTTTCGCAATGCTTTCACCATCTTTTGGTAACCCAGATGACCTGAATACGGTCTCTTATGGTATTCATCCATAATCATCTGCTTCAAAGTAGGTATGTTAGGAATATATAGTATTTGTTTATAAATGATTTTAATCCTTTCAGATTCATGGTATATCATGGAATTTTAGACTGTTGTATTTTTTTTTTCTACAATTCCAAATACAGAGGGTCTTGTGACAGAACTTCTTGAACCCGTTATTCAAAATTGGTTTTCACTCTGTTACTTGTGTAAGAAAAAATTTGATGAGAGTGTCTACTTAAGACATCATCAATTCAGTTTTATTTTCCTTTAATATGTTTTATTTCCATATCAAATTCGCTAAGGAAAGCTAACCATCTCGCTTTCCTTGCATTCAAATCTGGTTGACTAAAGAAATATTTCAAACTAATATGGTTAGTCATTAACAAAAATTTCTTACCCAAAAGATAATGTTGCCACATTTTTAATGCATGTATGACAACAACTAACTCTAAGTCATAAACTGCATAATTATGTTCATGTTTTTTCAGTTTGCTAGATTCATAGGCTATTACTGCATTGTCTTGCAATAATGCTCCTCCCAATCCTTCTATGCAAGAATCAATGCATACAATAAATTAATTTGATCGGGGCAGTAGTCAGTTTTTGTTTCAGCTTCTCAAAGCTTTCTTGACATTTGGTTGTCCACTCAAACTTCACACATTTTTTCTGCAAAGAGGTAATGGGATAAGCTAATGCAAAAAATCCCTCCACAAATCTGCGATAATATCCAACAATATCCATGAATGAACATATTTCTGATACATCTGTGGGTATGAGCCAATTTAAAATTGCTTGTAATTTTTCCGGTTCTACTGCCAACCCCTCTTTAGAAATAACATGTCCTAGATACTCAATCTTTGGTTTGTAAAACTCACACTTGATCGGTTTTGCATAGAACTAGTATTCTCTTAGTGTTTGAAACACTATTCATAGGTGTTCTTGGTGTTCCTCTCTATCTTAGAGTACACCAGAATGTCATCTATGAAAACTAACACAAATTTATCCAGATATTTGTGCAGGACAGTGTTCATGAGACATATGAAGGTAGCATGGGCGTTAGTGAGTTCGAAAGGTAGGACTACAAACTTTTAATGTCCATACCGAGTTCTAAAAGCTGTTTTGTGGATGTATTCATCTTTTATGCGAAGATGGTGATAACCAGTTCATAAATAAAATTTTGAAAATACGGTTGCTCCCCTTACTTGATTAAACAAGTCGTCTATTCGTGGTATGGGGTACCGATTTTTGATGGTCAACTTATTTAATTGTCTATAGTCTATATACATCATGAGGGTACCATCTTTTTTCTTGAAGAATAAAACTGAAGCTCCCCATGGCGATACACTTGGTCTAATATATCCTTTGTTTAGCTGTTCTTGTAACTGAAGTTTTAATTCTAGTAGTTCTGGTGTACTCATTCTATATGAGGCTCGAGAAACTGGGGTGGCTCACGGTACCAGTTCAATAGAGAAATAAATATCTCTCCGAGGGGGAAGCTGAGGGATTTCTTCAGGAAATATATCCTAAAAGTCCCTAATTACTGGTAAGTTTTCTATAAGCTCATTTTTTATTTTTTGTCCGAAATATTCAATTTGTACTACATACACTGGACAACCCATCCTCGCTGTCCGCTTCAACTGTAATGGAGAAATTTGTCTAACAGACACAGGTTTCAATTTCCCTCTTACTACAATTGACTGTCCTAGTGAATTTGTTTAGTTTACTGTTTTTTTTCTAAGAAATTTAATACTGATTTATGATTTTACAACCAATCCATACCAACCAGTAAATCATAATATCCTAAGGAAAGGATATTTAGACTTAAATTTGTGATATACCTATTCAAATTTATAGGGTACTTATGCAATTTATGTGTTACCTTCCGTTTGGCGCCGGTATCCAACTCACCAGCCAAGAGTGCTGAAATTTTTCTGTCTGCAATTTACATTTTTCCATTATCTGTGGACTAACATAGCTTAGACTAGCTCCAAGATAAATTAAAATAGATACAGGTTGGCTGGGAATGATACCTTCAATTTCAATCATGGTTGATTGATGTTCAGCTGGTCAATCTTCTAATGCGACGCTGATTCGAGGAATTATTCTTGCGACAACATTCACCATGGTTGCCTTGTGAATTGCTTGAATGTTTTGAAAAGCATGGGGGTTGCGTGGGCAGTACCGCAACATGTGAGATTCTCCACACTCCCAAAAATTCAGTGGTTCCTTGGGTTTTACCACTGCATATCGTTTGATGTTCCCTTCCATGGGCTTGGATCCTATGTGAGAATGAGCTGGCTAATTTTCCCCACCCTTACCGATTTTTTTCCACTAGTGGTTTCTGCCAAAAGTTTTTAGATAGGTTGGTTTAGGTATTTTTGAGCTTGTTTCAGCCTTTCATTTTCCTTATTCTTCTAGTTTTTCAAGTTTCCATTTCGGCCGTTAAATTTCCAATAGCACAGTCAGGCTTTTCTAACAGCTTCATCCATAGTCTTCAGTTTATCAAACTCAATTATCTCTTGTATATCGTGGGTAAGAAATTCAAAAATATTTGTACCTTCACTTTTTATTCTCTTATATATGGTACATAGCGAAGTAAATTTGTGAACTTCATCACAAGTTCATCTATGGTGAGCTGCTCCAGCCTTAGCTCATGAAATTCTTTAGCTCTGTTATCATAATACCTTTCACTGAGGTATTGGGATTTAAAATTCTCCCGAAATTCTTCTCATGAGACTGTCTTTTCATATAGAAAGTGTATAATTTTGGTCTCCTCCCACCAGAGTGTGGTTTTACCTTGCAATTGATAAAATTCCAACCTTGCCTTCAGATTGCTTCTATACTCATATACTTGAAAAT
Source organism: Pinus albicaulis (assembly GCA_034641835.2). Lineage (NCBI taxonomy): Eukaryota > Viridiplantae > Streptophyta > Pinopsida > Pinales > Pinaceae > Pinus > Pinus albicaulis. Next base: position 171,342 of record JAXQQM020081753.1, on the reverse strand, counting down.
ATTTCACCATATTCAGGAGCCAGGCTTCCGCATCCTCTTCCTTTTCTCCATAAAAGGTTAGAGGCTTTATCTTGCAAAATTCTCTGTGCAACTCCTTCCTCCTTTTGTATTTAGAGTCTTCTTTCCTAGACTCCTCCCCACTCTCAGACTTCTTTGAGTTGGTTTCTATTTCTTTTCTTTTAAGTTTTTCTTGTTCTCCCTCTTGATGAATGGATTCAGAGGTTAATTATATTATTAACCTCTCTTGTGCATTTCTAGCTTGCAGTAAAAACTCATTGCTATTCCTCAGCTGAACCATTTCCTGCTGCAATTTTTTTGTAATTACCAGCATCTGGGTGTTCGAATATGGAGGAATATCCTCCTTCCCTAGTTCCACATACAACTCTTCTTTGTATGACATGAAAATATATGTAATTTTGTCTACACCATATATCGAATGCACATTAAACCACTAACATTAATAACCACAATATGAAAATGATCATTTTTTGTAAAATAATTTTTAACTATACAATTAAAATTTCCAGATAGTAGAATCTTCAGTGTTGGGGTTCATAAGCCCAATGCTTTAACTTGGGCTTTGATACCACTTGTCATGTCTCCATTTTTTTTTTTGTATCACACATTTTTGTGTAATAATCGTCAGTCCTCCTCACCCATCTTAACATATTAGATAAATTTGATCTTTTATTAAGGTGGGAGAACTCATATCTCTCTAGTTGACTTCATGTATACTATACTTATAGTGCCTTAGTTAATTGGATACCTAATTAAGTTAGAAGAACTCTTAGTTCTCTACTTAATTACTTACATTACCTACCTTAACTCTTAGTTCTCTATTTAATTTCATACATTACCTGTAATCTATACCCTTAATCCATTTAATATACACTATAGTTGGTTATATTAATCCCCAACTATTGAATAATTAATAAGATGCTTACCTTTTTCATGGACATTATATCCTTGCCTCCTACCATAATCATATAGTTCTTTTATGGGTTGAACTAAGGATTAACACCTAACTCATTACACATTTAATTAACTGTCCCTCCCTCATGATGTGTCTCACCCAGACCTCGCCATTTGTCAAAGGCCATGTGCTAGCTTGTCCTCCTCAAATGGCCTTCACCATTCTCGATGCCATAGAGGGATGATTGAGATCAATGGGAGGGAGATCTAAAGTCCATAATCATAACGAAGACCCAAAGGGTTTACTTTCCCTATATTTTATCATTTTTGCCATTTCACTCACAGAGTTGCGGCCGTTAGGGCTTGAGGGAGTTGTGATGCCATTTCTCAGACCTGTAAATCGAATCGATGGTGCCATTATAGCTTGAAACCACCATGATGCTGTCTCTCTATGTCAATGGTATGTTGGCTGTGGGAGTATGTTGCCACGTAGACCGTTTCTTTGCCATTTGGCTCACAAGTAAGCGGTTTTATGGTGTTTTTTCAATGTTTTCTTTTGGCATGAAATGTATGATTATATTGGTTCTTAAATCTTTTAGTTTGACTCCTAATTTTCGTTTTTATCATTGCAGAGAAAACTCATGGCTAGGTCAGCCTACAAACTTGAATCACAGGTAATCTCTGTCATTTTTTTATACTTTGTTTTGTATATATTTGTTTTTTTTGGGTTGTAAATACCCATCTCGCTGCGTGGTTTTATCCTATGCATGGAAATAATTCTCAAGTTTTTTTGCATGGCCACTTGGGTAATACTCTTAACCCTTCTCACAACATTACTGTGACAAATAATTTGGTTCAATTTAGAAAACCTCCTGGTCCTTTTCCTTTAGTATGAAGTAATTTCTCATTTACTCTTTCAAAATATGTGTTTATTTAATTTGTATAACATTCAGGTTCTGGGTTTACATATATCCACCCATGAAATTATGGTTTGGTCACTATGCATTTGAATAATTTCTTTGTGTTAGATTCCGCTCTGCCCTTATTATTTCTGGGTTTGATTCATGGGCATTTGGATATGCTAACCAAAGAATTGGATAATATCCATTCCATCCTTTTAATTTTTTGGGTTAAATTCTTTTGAATGAAATACATTAGACATAGTAATGGCTCTCCTCTGTCTAATTAAATTTTTGGTTTTACATTTGATTTCTAGTTCTAGCTATATTTGTATTTGATATATTTACTAGGGATTTGGATAATCTCTACTTTACCCCTGCGATTCTGGGTTTAATTCCTCCTGAATATTACACAGAGTATTTTATATTCTTTGTTCCATTAAATTATGAGTTTTTACATTTGGAAATTCATTATGATTATAAGAGAAATTGTGAATCGGGTTTAAACTTTTTTGGTTCCTTGAAATTGCATAAGAAATCTACGGTTTCTTCCCCTTAAGGTTCCATGCTAATTCATATAGCAACTTGGGTTCCTTGGTAGAGGTTTTGTACAACCCTTCTTACCTTTGTTATGTTTATCATTTTGGTATTGATGTTAATTTACTTAGGATTACACATTTTTCCCTCTGTGCAAACAATTTGGATTAGTGTTTGAGTTTAAAATGTTGGGTTTTTTATGCCCAGGTTGAACCTTCTGTCCAAATTTAGAATTTGAAGGCGATGAGAACCGACAACAATCCTTGTGTTCCTACTGCCACAAGTAATTTCTCTACCTTGGGAAATTTCTAGGTTTTCAATTTGTTTGTTTTCATATTTACTTTCTGGAGTATTCCTTCACTCACAAAAATATTTGTTTGTATGCACAGGTGGATTCCATCCTCGTCTTGACTGCATGATTCAGGTAGGGCATCTCTTTGCCCTTACGCAATGCCATTTTTTTATATCATGTTGCTCTGTACCTTTCTCTAATTTCATGTTCAAATACCCTTGCAGGTATGACGATTGGTTCTAAGTTTGTGTTAAATTAATTTTTCCATCATGGCTTATTCTTACCAACTACATCCTTTCCCCAGGCTGGTAGGTTCATTGTTTCCGCCATGGCACTCCTTCTGGCAAGGATTTGAAGTTACATGAATTTAGGAAAATGCTACTATAGCTTATATGTTCTAGTGACAGTGCCATGGACGACATCTGAGTTTTGATAAAAATTTGTAATATGTTTTTTATTTATAATACAATCTTACACAGACAACTATGTAAAATTAAGGATACACAATGTTAATTGTGCTTATCTGGACAACTTGTTATGTATTCTGGATCTAAATTACATTTCCTCATTTTTTGTGATAGATGCGTATGCATCTCAAGTCAGACTCTCATGTTTTATTAATGCATTGATTAGTTGTTTATCTATCTTGGTATACCACCAAATGTTATGTGACTTCACTCCTCTTCGATATTGTTTGTTGTCTTTACTAAATTCAAATGATTCACTTCTCTTTGATAATAGAAATCGATTTGTTTAGTTTTCTATTAAATATTAAATGCATATATTAGTTTTTTCTTAAATGAAACTCGCAACTTCTTTCTATACTGAATCATGCATTTACTTCTTTCTGTTGCCATAGTAGCCAAAAAAATGTTGCCTAGGAATTGAATTACAATATAATTTGTAATTCTCACAATAGCTTAGAAGTAACATTCTCAGTTCTGATTTATTTTTTCCAGGGAATATAAATAATATCATTTTTCAATTGCTAGATTCGTCTTAGCTTAGCTTCTAAGTTTTCAAGCTTCTGCTATTCGTTTCAGTAATAGATCAAAATGAACATTTGCTAATCCTCAAGACATTGTGACTATAATTATGATTTAAATTAATGCTTAACGGTCATAGTCTTCTGTTAGAGACATTGATTACTATCCCTTGTATCTATGATAAAAGGCTATCTTATTTTTACTTCTATACATATATGAATATATACTGAATTTACCATATGTTCATAAACCTACTTGGGTTTATACTTAGGCGTGTATATATATATATATATATATATATATATATATATATATATATATATATATATATATAAATAATACATTAATCTACTATACATAACACAGTACTGACGGGGCATAAGAAAACTAATAGACATCATATTTACAACCTTGTTTCATATAACATTAATCCCTTATTACAAAGCATAAGTTGTCTTTCAAATTAGACAAGTTGACGTTTCTAATCATTTCTAAAACATGAGAAATTGAATATAAATCTTTCTACTTGCTGCATACCAACTTGTAAAGACGATTTTCCTCCCAACCACGAGCTTCTCCTTAGAGATATCCCCCGATTAGAGATCGATTTTCCCCAGTGTTGACAACCTCTTGTCAAACTAGTGAATGCACTTTTAAGCCAAATTTCTCCAGCAAGTTTCCATAATGGTGTCCCATTATTTTGGGTTGCTTTTTCCCATAGCCTTGGCTTTTAATTTTGTTTTTTCCACAAACGTTTTTTTTAAAACTCGCTTTTCCTCAACACTGTTTTTTCTTACCTCTTCCCAGTGACTTTCCTCTTTACTGGAGATTTTTTAGATACTTTATTTTATAATTTTTATTTATTTCCAAAGGATTTTTTTGGAGAATTTGGGAAAGTATGAAATTATATCCTATCCGCATGGATAAGAATTTCCAGATTTCTCTATTACTCTGTCTTTACAAAATTGATACAATTTTCATCAATAATTATTAATTAAAATTTAATATTTCCTCCAACAACATAATTGTTCCATAGGTCCACATAGTCTTTGTCCTATCTACATAAAACATAGTATTTGTAAATCAGGGTTATTACAGGAGGAATAAGGGATCCATTTATTACTAGCAATTAGACAAAATGCCAATTATTTAGACTAGCATACCCTTAAGAAGGGGAAAGAGAATGCCGAGATTTTTTTTTGAAGTATTGATTCATTTATTTCATAATGTACGGTGGATAACTGTTATTGGTTGAGGAGAAGATTGTTTTTGTATTTGCAATACATATTAAACATAGTAAGCAATACTAGTATCTGATCAATGGTTTCCAACTTACATAAACAACATTTTTCTATGGAGTGACAGAGGCTCATTTCCTTACCATAATTTCTTAACCTATTTTTATGTTTCTCATTATTTTCCCTTTTCTTCCTTGTTATTGCAATTTATTGAGTATAATCTGATCCTTTTAACCATTGGTAGATCAATTTAGATGTTGTTCAATCTTTATGTTTACTATTTGAAAGTTTTGGTTAAAAGTAACTAGAAAAAATGTCCTAAAAAACCCATTTCATCTATTTGTTAGACTGAACATTTTATTTTTTAGGCAAAATCATTTTCTATAACTTTATATAAATTATACTTAAGGTGAGTACAAGGGAGAATTTATTAGGGTCTTTAGGCCTTAACTATATAGAATCATTGGGGGGAGGGCTCTACAATAAGAACCCCTGATGCTGATCCTAATATAAAATAATCTCAAAAAAATAATCATATATAAAATTTAAATTAAAAATTAAAATAAGTAAAAAAAATTATATTATTAGCCCCACACTTTTTTTTCTGGACTGTTAATGATTCTCCCATATCCAACCTAAATTCTCAACAACAATTAATAAATATTGGGTAATATCCAAACCAACAATTTATAAGATGGAATATTTTTTTTGTTTGCTTGGTTATGTGGGTCCTAACATGACATCACACCAAACCTTTGTTCTGAGAAACCACGATCGAGGGGCATCTAAGTCGTCAAAGTCACCCGAGGATCGCACTCGGCCTCGGCCACACCAACCCTTATCATGGCTGAATTTTTTTTGCCTTCAGGGGGATTGGAACCAGTGACCTTTTCATCATGAGTGTCTTAACAAAACACTCTTCACTGTCGAACCAAACCTCCATTGGCTTCTAAGATGGAATATTAATTACCACAGTGAATAATGATTCAAATGTTGAGGTTAACTTAATTGTGAAGGGATTGAACTGCTAACATCAACAAATCTGTCAAATTTTTTCCCAAAAATTAAACACATATACAAACAAGGGTTAAACACATATAATATTTTATATCCAAATTGACACTCGTAATTTTGTGTGTAGTGTGGAAGTTATACCCTCCAAAGTATGGATTTCACAGCAACTCACACTCCTCTCTTTGTGGCTCAGGTTTTCCTAAATTTGAGTACTCATCTCCTCATCCAAGAGGGTTGTAGAAGATGTTTCATAATATTGTACAAACAACCAAAATGTTTGGGCACCCTATTTCCAAATTCCAACCTTCCACTTATACTCATCTCTTTGCAGGTCAAGTTCCTTCAAGAGATTAGTGGAGAAGTTAAGAAGGTAAATTTGCATAGTAAAAAAATATAAGCATGGAATATTTTTATTACAAATCACTGTATATAAGCATGGAATATGTTTACAAATTCATTACCCAAAATTAATTTAAATCCTTTCTATAACTAGGTAAAGAAATATTGACTTCTTCATTTTAATTTTTATGATCTCAGATTAGAATATGAAGTTTGTGGAATATGAGATTTTGTTATTCCCTGCAAATTGGGAATATAAACAACTATCAGAGAATTTATACTTAGCTTGAGCCTTGGATGTGTGTTTTACTGAGTATGTCATTCACAATACAACCTTTAACTCAATTCTACATTCCGATGTTTATTACAAAACAACCGACAATATTTGGATTTACTGTTTTGGATACAATTGAATAGAAACATAGACGCAAGGTGCTGTTGGATGTAGTTTTTTGACAATTCTACACCACTACGTAAACCTACCATATTCCATGTTTTTGATTTCATTTCTAAATTAATTCATTAATTTTAATGCCCATAGAACTCATATCATTTTGAATAAAGCACCAGTAGTTGCAGGTAGACTTACCTAGAACAAAGCAAGTTGAGGAGACGAGCACGTCGAGGATGCAGAGGATGCAAAGAAGATGAGAATGAGTAGATGAGGACGTCATGGAATCCTACAAAAACAATACCAAAATAACAAAATTAGCATAAAAAAAAACCAATAAACATAAAAACCACCAAACAAGAAAAAATGCTCACCTACCATCTCTCCAACATGCACACAATGGTAAAGTAAGGTCACGTTAAACTAAAATTGAAAAAAATCCTTTTACGGTTTGAGGGCCGCTATATTTATAAGAAAAAGATCAACCGAACTTTTGGCATCGGTTTTTCTACCTCCGGAAAAAAATCGGTTAGTGATCCTCTCAACATAAACAACGGTATAAGTTCGATAAACGGTAGAATAAATTCGACAAATGGCGGAAAAATTTCGACCGAATTAATTTCAAAAGTTCGGCCGAATTTTTAAAAAGTTCAATAGAACTTTTAAAAATTTTAGCTGAACTTTTAAAAAGTTCGGCCGAACTTTTGAGAGAGTGAAAATTTCGGTCGCGTTTCTCATGAAAGTGTAACCCGCCATCACATTTCAACCTTAAAATATTTCATAAGTAAAGTGAAAAATAATAAGACATAGTTGATATGTAAAGAAATTGGTCATATATATGTGCAAATGACATGCATATTTATAGGATTGATTAATCTATTTATTGTTGAATAATAAAAGATAGAATAATGAATTGTATGGTTTATATGTTTACTCATTGTAAAAAGTTTACATGTTTTCATATGGTAGAAAATTCTTTAATAATTATTAATTCTTAGAGGCTTGGTATGCAAATTTTCTACAACACACATTGATTTAAATCATGATAATCATGAGAGCCACAAGTGGGGAGGATAAATGGGTAATATATGAAATGGTAATAAAGATAAAAAATAATTTCATTATAATTAGAATTATAATGGGCAATGATAATTTGATTTAAAATAAATTTTAAGATTATTGTATTTTTTTGTTTTTTTTGTTTTTTTGTTAGTTTGTGTATTAATGGGTAGGATGAATGTGTTGTCATGTCTCCAATTTTGTTCATGCTAAAATCACTAAGGAGTTTTGCTAATTTTTTATAATATTAAAAAAGGGGAAAATATTATTTTGTGAGAAAAGGAAAAAAATATTATTAAAAAAGGGACTATAGAAGCATGAGGAGAAATTATAAAAGAAGGATGGACTCATTTGATTATAATATTTTTTTCTACTACATTTCCCCTTTCATTTTATCTTGGGATTTTTTAGCATAAGAAGAAAAGTGTTGTTTAACACACAAATTCCAAACAGAAATTCCACCCTCATTCCAAAGAACTTCAAATGTCTCCCCAGTGAGAATTTTTGAGAGTCCAATAAAAGGATTCCCTTGAGCTTATTGCTTCAGATTAGGTCAACTCTTCACATTTCCTAGGTGGAGAAGGATTTCCTCGTACATCTTTTGGAGCAACAACTGTGGGTTAGAAATTTCGGGCTTTTGGAGAGAGTTCCCCCTTGGCTATAACATGAGTTTGTTGCCATTTTGAAAAATAGAGATTAGGGGAATATCTAAGCCAAATTTATTTATTTCTCGTGGTGTGCAGAGGTAATTAGGTAGAATGTGTGCAACGATTTGGGGTTCGAAATTAAGCTAGAGTTTGGGTGGGAATTGGATCTTTTTACTTAGGAGATTTTTTAGGATATTTTCAGTAATTTATGGATGTGGATTTGGATAATTTTCTAAGGTGATTTCTTGTTGGACGTAGAGCTCAACAATCTCGAATTTTTGCACTAAATTTTCATTTTTTGGATCAGCTAGAATCTACCCAAAAAAATTTCTAGGTTTTTATGGGTTTTGTGAGAGGATTCTTTGGTTAAAATTGCTTAATTCTCGAGGAAGTATTTGGGATATAAATAAACATTCCTTGAGCATTGTGTTTTATGGGTAAACTGGGTAATTCAAACCACTTGGCGGGCTTGAGATTGGCTTGGATTTAAGTCAAACTATTAATAGGTTTTTATGGGTTTGGTGTGATGATCCTCAAATTGAATTTTTATAATGTTTGGAGCACTACTGAGGGAAAAAAACACCAATTCAACTCCATCAATAACAATAACAATAAAATTTTTGGGTAGTGAGAGTTACTAGTGTTGATTTATGGTAGCATCAGATGTGCTCTAGCCTTGTAACTTTGTATATGGGTTAAGAAACATGTATTCCATAATAAACATAAATGATTTTGGAAAATTCCACTTAGAGATGGTTTAATTAAATTAATTAATCATTTTTTAATGTTTTCCTAAGTCTAAACATAGGGAAACCGATTAATTAAAGGGTATTAATTAAACTAAGTGCGAATCTTCTAGATAAAGCCATGGATCACCTCCAAGTTAATCCTAGCCCTTGATTAAGTTTTAATATGGGCCATTTAAAGGCCAATGAAGGATTATAAGAGGAGGGTGAGGGGCCTATGGAAAATACATTAGACGTAAAAAGAATCAAGAGATCAATTTCTTCAGTTTAAGGAAGAGTCGAAGTGATTCTTGATTTCAGAGAGGGGAAGGTGAAATCTCCAGGAGGGGAAATTTCTGAAGGAGAAAGAGTAGAGGAAGAGAAGAGAGATAGAGGAGCCAGAGTAGCAATGCAGAGAGGGCCAAGCATTAGTTACATTGGGCCAGCGCAAAGCAGCAGAGGGAGTTTCTATTCTATTGGTGGAGGTAGCTGAGTGTTTATCCAGTCTCCGAAGGTCATTTATGGAAGGGGAAATCACTCTAGTCTCAAGAATCAATCAGCACAGAGGAAACCATAACAAGCAGTAGCAATAGTGATGCAGTGACAGTGTAAGGGATGCAGTCATTGTGCATAAATCACACAGAGCAACTCAGTGTGGGTGTAGGTCAGTGCCGAAGCTTCGTGGTAATGTGAGATTTGTCTCACTAAGCCTACTCTCATCAGATTTATTCAGGTGATTGATTTATATTTACAATAACACATTTGTACTCAAAATTTCTGCATAATAAATAAACCCTTAGATCTGTTGCACTGGTTTTCCCGCATTGGGTTTGTGGAAAATTGTCCAAAAATAACAGTGCTTATGTGTGATTACGTGTGCTATTTATTTTATGTTGTTTATTGATCGTGAAGTCTGTAGAATATTTTATTTCGATATTTAACACAATTAAATGTTAAATAATTATGGTTGAGAATACAATAGAAGAAATATAATAAGTAGTTACAATAGTATTATACATTATAGAATTTTCACATGGTATGAGAGCTATCAAATCTAGAGGAAGCAGTGTTAGAAAAAGAATTGCGCAATCTAGAAGCTTCAGAGGGGATGCATCATAGAGAAAAGAAAGAAAGATAAGTATGGTAGACTTAGATGTTTTATCCTCTAAGTTAAAAGAGGATGGTGCATACTTGTCAAGTTAAACATCTGCAGGAATTTGGTATATTGATAGCAGGGCTTAAGCTCATATGATTGGAGTACAAGAATATTTATTGAGCTATAGGGAAGAGAAGATGAACTTCTAAATCACTATGGGGAATAGCACGAAATGCACTCCAGTTGGGAGAGGAGCCGTAGTGTTTCAGACGGAAGTCGGAACCAGTGTCAAGGTCACAAATGTACTACATGTGCTGGGGCTTGGGATCAATTTAATATCAGTATCCCAGTTGCAGGACAAAGGGTCTGAAATACACTTTATCGGGAAGAGGGTATATGTCAAGCACCCAAATTGGAAGCAAACAAGGAAGATCAGAGTTAGAAGAAATAGACTATACAGGTTGTAGCTTGAATCTCTGATGACACTAATCAGTATTAGTCTTGACGAAAAGAAAGGGTTGAACGAACTTTGGCATAGAATAATGGGGAACTTGCACCATGGTGCATTGAAGATACTCAGAGAAACAGTTGATGGGGAACCTGTTCTAAGCACAGAGCATGATGATGTATGCCGAGGATGTATACTTTGGAAGTACGCTAAGGCATCCTTTCCCATAAGTGAAAATCGAATAGCAAGCATATTAGAACCGATATACTCAAAAATTTGTGGACCTATGTGCACTAATGCTCTCAAGGGTGGCAAATATTTTGTCACATTCATCGATCACCACAACAAGAAGACCTGGATTTACTTCCTTAAGACAAAAGATGAAGTCTTTGAAAAGTTAAAAGAATTCAAGGTTCTTGTTGAAAATATGATGGGGAAGAAAATCAAGACATTGCATTTAGATAATGGTGGAGAATACATAGATGGAGACTTCACATATTTTTGCACAAAGGAGGGCATCAGGAGGGAGTGGAATGCACCATACAATCCCGAACAGAATGGTGTGGTAGAACGGAAGAAAAGAACAATTGTAGCAGCAACCAAGGCCATGTTATTTGACCTTGATTTACCCAGATATTTATGGGCTAAAGCCTACAAAATGACAGTGTATATCTAGAACATGAATCCTCAAAGAGCATTGAGGAAGAAGACTCCTGAAGAGGTTTTCACAAGGAAGAAACCGGAGGTAGGGCATCTTCGGATATTTGGTAGCATGGCATATTGTCATGTACCAAGAAAGAAGAGAAGCAAGCTTGATCAAACTGCAGAAAAGGGGTATCTTGTAGGATACAGTGAAACCTCCAAGGCATATAGGATCTATATTCCTGGCAGTAGAAAGGTTGTGATAAGACGCAATGTTAAGTTCATGGAGGATATATCTTTTCAGAAATCACGTGATTTGCCAGCAGAGGATCAGACTACAGAAGTTCCTTTGGTTCAAGAACAACAGGGGCACCAAGAAGAACAGACATAAAGACTGACTCTAGTAACAAGTACAAGTACTAACATTTTCATAGAAGAGGATTAGGAAGATACTTAGTCTGAGGAATAACTAGATCAGAAGGAAGAGTTGAGAGAGAAGCCTTCCACTCGTGGTCAGATCAACATAGAAGCTCAACAGATACTGAGAGACACAGGAAAATTTATTGGGACTCCCAGGAACGGGAAGAGATAGCGCAAATCTCCTGACAGGTACTAGGCTTTTTTTGCCCAGGTAGAGGAACCTTCCAGCTTCCAAGAAGCTATAACACCAGGTATGGGTAGATGCCATGATAGAAGAGTATGCTTCGATCATGACAAATGATGTCTGTGAAGTATTTCCCAGACCTCAGATAAGATCAGTTGTTGGATCATGATGGATCTACAAGATCAAATACGCTGTAGATGGTAGCGTAGAAAAATATAAGGCAAGGTTCGTGGAAAAAGGGTATGCTCAGAAGGAAGGCATTGACTACGAAGAGACCTTCACACTATTTTCCAGATATACCTCCATCGATATTGTTGTATCCCTAGCAGCACAGATGGGATGGGAGATTCATCAAATGGATGTCAAGACCACGTTCTTGAATGGAGAAATTGAGGAAGAGGTATTATCAAACAACTAGAGGGTTTTAAGACTCATGAAAGGAAGTCTCATGTATAAAAATTGAAGAAAGTCCTGTAAGGGCTTAATTAGGTTCCAAGAGCTTGGTATGGTTGAATAGATAGATATTTGCAAAATATGGGGTTTGTCAAGATTGACGTGGATCCCAATATTTACTATTTTCTGGTAGAGGATGATCTATTGGTACTTGTACTCTATGTAGATGATCTGTTTCTCACTGGATGATCTAGACTCATCAAGGATTGCAAACTGAATCTAGAAGTTGAATTCAACATGAAGGATTTGGGGTTGATGCACTACTTCCTAGGATTAGAAGTCTGTCAGAAGGATGGGGATATCTTCATGGGGTAGGAGAGGTATGCCTTGGAAATTATGAAGAGGTTTAGAATGTAGGATTGCAAGCCCATGGCCACACCCATGATCACCAATTGGAAGAAGATATATGCATCAGAAGACACAGAAGTGGATCCCACCTTATACAGACAACTTATCGGGTCATTGATGTATCTGGTTAACACTAGACCAGACATTTTCTTTATTGTCAACACTCTTAGTCAGTTCATGGTGGAACCCAAAAGAGTGCCCTAGGCAACAACAAGGCATGTTTTGAGATATGTACGAGGAAAAATAAGATTTGGCATAAAGTATGGCCGAGGAGAGGATGTTAGACTCAGTGGATTCACATACGTAGATTGGGCAGAAATCTCAGTGGACAGGAAAAAGTACCTCTGGGTATTGCTTCAACATTTGATCAGGAATGGTGTTCTAGTGTAGCAGGAAACATAAGTCAGTAGCATTGAGCACAACTGAAGCAGAGCACATGGCAGCTAGTACAACTACATGCGAATCCATATGCCTTCGAAAACTCCTTGTGAGTCTATTCGGGAGCAGGATGGAGTCGACTTGCATTTACTGTGACAATCAGAGTTGTATCAAAATCTCTGAAAATCCAGAATTTCATGATCGGTCCAAACACATTGACATCAGGTGTCATTTTATCCGAGACTGTGTTTAGCGTGGGGCAGTACAACTCCAATACATTCCCACAGGGGAACAAAAATTAGACATACTCACTAAGGCTCTGGGGAGGATTAAGTTCACTTGGTTCAGAGGATAGTTGGGTATGACTGAAAATCCATTTCAGTAGTCAATGGATCTTCAGCGCAGTTGAAAGAGGGAGTTGCAGTACAGTGGAAGTTGGTAGCAACATGCAGAGTCAACAACAATATAGTTGTGACATTTTTTGTGTAGTGTTGATAGGTAGCATCAACAACACGACAAGAGATGTTATAGAAGTCAGAGCAACACTTAGAGTTGTAGTGCTAGAGCACTTTCATCGCTAAGAGGGAGAGTTGATTTATGGTAGCATCATATGTGCTCTAGCCTTGTAACTTTTTATATGGGCTAAGACACATGTATTCCATAATACCCAGAAAGGATTTTGGAAAATTCCACTTAGAGATGGTTTAATTAATTTAATTAATCATTTTTTAATGTTTTCCTAAGTCTAAACTTAGGGAAACCGATTAATTAAAGGGTATTAATTAAACTAAGTGCGAATATTATAGATATAGTCATGGATCACCTCCAAGTTAATCCTAGCCCTTGATTAAGTTTTAATCTGGGCCATTGAAAGGTCAATGAAGGATTATAAGAAGGAGGGTGAGGGGCCTATGGAAAATACATCAGACGGAGAAAGAATCAAGAGATCGATTTCTTCAATCGAAGGAAGAGTCAAAGTGATTCTCGATTTCAGAGAGGGGAAAGTGAAATCTCAAGGAGGGAGAATTTCTGAAGGAGAAAGAGTAGAGGAAGAGAAGAGAGAGAGGAGCCACAAAAAAAATGCAGAGAGGGCCAAGAAGCAGTTATGCTAGGCCAACGCAAAGCAGCAGAAGGAGTTTCGATTTCTGTTGGTGGAGGCAGCTGAGGGTTTATCTTGTCTCCAAAGGTCATTTCTGGAAAAGGAAATTACTCTAGTCTCAAGCATCAGTCAGCACAGAGGCAACCATAACAAGCAACAACAACAATGACGCAATGACAACGTAAGGGACGTAGTCACTGCGCATAAATCACGCAGAGAAGCTTAATGTGGGTGCAAGTCAGTGCAGGAAATTCTTGGTAATGTGAGATTTATCTCACTAATCCTACTCTTATAATATTTTTTCAGGTGATTGATTGATATTTACAATCACAAATTTGTACTCAGAATTTCTGCATAATAAAGAAACCCTCATATCTGCTTCCCGCATTGGGTTTTTCCGGGGATAATTGTCCAAAAATAACGGTGTTTATGTGTGATTAATGGTGCTATTTCTTTTATGTTGTTTATTGATTGTGAAATCCACAACATATTTTATTTCGGTATTTAACACAATTAAATGTTAAATAATATCGGTTGAGAGTACAATAGAAGTAATATAATAAGTAGCTACAGTAGAATTCTACATTATAGAATTTTCACAACTTGTTTAAGCCATTTCCAGCGCTGGGGATCTACATCTTGGACCTAGGTTTGCATGTTTGTAGAAGGAAGCCTAGGTTCCATCATTCTACTATTTTTGTATTGGGTTTGAACAATGATATTAATAAAAAGGTTCATATTTACTACTTATATTCGGTGGTTTATTAATTATGTATACATGTGTGAATTTCTTATTGTTGTAGCTTAGTGCATGTCTCTCTTATTTAATTCCATTTTTCATACTTCCACTTAGGGGAATCTAAGTTGCCAAATAACCTAGGGATAACACCCACTTGTAGCACACGATCTTGGCCACACCACTCATGATTTTCTTTTGTGACATGTTTACCATAGAGTGTCTTAACAAAACAAGAAATAACCAATTAATTTAAACCATGTGGGAATTATATGATTTTTACATTATTAAAATTAAATTATATCAATTTCACTCCCTTTTATTTATGAAAGGGAACTTTCCATAATGACTCTTTCTCTCAACCATTAATTTATATAATGATAACTTCATTTAAATAATAAGTTGTTTCAACTAATTGCTATTTTATTGTATCTATAATCAAAAGTGTAAAAATAGTTATTAACATGCCTATAAGAAATTGTGACAAATACATACATATACTGAGACTTATATTTTAATAAACTGTAATTCTCAATTTATTAATTTTATGACCATAAATATAATAAAAAGGATAATGAACATACTTGAGTGAGCTTAATGGTTAAGTGGTTAAGAACAAGTGTTTCCTCATAAGAAGTGACCTATTTAACTTAAGAAGAAAGTAGAGTTTAATTGTACATCTTTCATTATGAATTGGATGTACTTCTTGTAGTTGGGATAAATGTTTTTATAATGTGTTAAATTGAAAGTTGAAATTGAAAATATAATCTTTAATATGATATGATGTGTTAAATCCGATGTTAATGAACTCATGCAAAACACATTTAGTATTATGTGTTATTTCTAAAGTTAAGTAAGGTTGAGTGTTAGGTAACACAAGAGTAGGTAACAATAATATGAAATAGAGAGAAACAATGATCCTGCTCCCTTTTCTGATGATCATCCGTTCTCCTCAACTACTCGGCGGCTTACATCTTCAAATAGGTTAGCAGAAGATGAAGGGTTTAATTTAAGGTCTGATAGCCATGGGCTAAACCCATTAATTCGGAGGAGGCGGTCAGTGGATGATATCGATTATCTACCACAAGATGCATCGAACACATTGTTTGTCATGGGTTTGCCAAGCGATTGCACTAGTAGAGAAGCAGCTCATATATTTCGCCCATTCCGCGGTTTCAAAGAAGTGAGGATTGTTAAAAAGCCCAAGGAATCCAAAAAATCTCATGGAGGTGGAGAAGGAGAATCGGCGAGTGCTGTAGTTGTTCTGTGTTTTGTGGAATTCGATAACCCTAAATGTGCCGCAACTGCCATGGAAGATTTACAAGGGTACAGGTTTGATGAAAATGACAGAGATTCGTCTTCGCTAAAGTTGCAATTTGACAGAGAAAGGAGTAGACCATCCTTTGCGCACGATCAAGAACGAGTTCGGGATTATTATCGTTATCGTCGCTGATTTTTTAAGTGAGACCACCAATTTTGCTGGTCCGCTAGAACTCCAGCGCATGGCCTACGATAGTTAGTTTCCAAAGTTTAATGTATCAATTCCATTTCTATTTTATTTTTGGGGACCGTAGTCAGTGGTGAAGGGTAAATTATTTTTAGACAGGGAATTAAGCAACCCTCCTAAGAAAAAATTGTAGATATTAAGGCCATCCATTTTCTTATTAGGTAGTAGATAAAGTAGATAATCAGCTCCAAAAAATTAGGTAGTTATGTATATTGTGGTTCTAAATGTCAAAGGTCAAGAGAATAAGAGAATGGTGCAATGTAGGAATTTGATTTCTTTCTAATTATTGTTGTATTTACTAATGACTTTTGTGTTTTTTTTGGTATTAGGTATCAGTTTTGAACAAATTAGGTAGTTATGTATATTGTGGTTCTAAATGTCAAAGGTCAAGAGAATAAGAGAATGGTGCAATGTAGGAATTTGATTTCTTTCTAATTATTGTTGTATTTACTAATGACTTTTGTGTTTTTTTTGGTATTAGGTATTGGGTTTGAACAAATTAGGTAGTTATGTATATTGTGGTTCTAAATGTCAAAGGTCAAGAGAATGGTGCAATGTGGAAGTTAATTTCTCTAATTATTGTTGTAATTACTAATGACTTTTGTGTTTTTTTGGTATTAGGTATTGGGTTTTATGAACAAATTAGATAGTTATGTATATTGGTTCTAAATGTCAAAGGTCAAGAGAATGGTGCAATGCGGAAGTTGATTTCTTTCTAATTATTGTGGTATTTCTTAATGACTTTTGTGTTGTTGGTGATAGGTATTGGGTTTGAAAAAAATTAGGTAGTTATGTACATTGTGATTCTAAATGTCAAAGAACAGAGAATGGTGCAATGTAGGAATTTGATTTTTCTTTCTAATTATTGTTATATTTACTAATGGCTTTTTGTGTTTGGTATTAGGTATTGGGTTTATGTTTTTATAATAACTTTTTATTAGTATGTGAAATAATTAAATATTGTGAATTTAACTTTTTATGTTTTCAAGGCGTAATCAAGGACATATGACATCTCATAAATTATTATTTTTGTGATTGCTAAAGGAGAATTAGATAGCATTTGTAGGTCCCTAGGGTTGAACATTAGATTCCCCTACTCATAAATTATTATTTTAAAAAAGCATATAGGACATATGACATCTTGTTAACATATTTATAATAATTTGGTTTTAATTTAAATCTAGATATGCTACACTTTCATAGATTTGAACATAATTAAGCTTTACAATATATATCCAAGACCTCCTTTATGCATTTTGTGTCCTTTAGGATCCTTAACCAAATATTAACAAATATTTTCTAAACACACACACAAAATTCTATTATGCACATCAAATAATGGTACAACATAAACATAGGAAGTCTCCATTTATCTTGGACATACAATTTTTCATCCAAGAGATTGTAGTTATCATAATGGCATACACTGAAAAATGTGAAATAATTGTTGAATATGAGATTTTTATAACTGTGATTTATAATTTTTTTTTCTTTACAATTTTTATTTACATGATTAAAACTTTAACTATTAAAAAAAATACGTCTGAGAAATTACAAAATGCGAAGAATCTTCTTTGTGTCTAGAAATTCCAAAATATGTGGAAACATAAGTATAACTAGAGAAGTGCGGATGGTTTGCCCTTGAGTTTGCTTTTCTTCGCACACGACGAAATGTAATGGATTTGTGATGGTGTATCAGTTGATCCATATGCTTGAGCTTATGGGCTAGCCTATAGCTGGTAGATACCTTTGCAGACGTCATTCCATGGAGAATTCTTGTGGTCACCATAGTGATGATTTATGAGTCTTCCTCCATTTATAGGGGGAAATAATGAAACTCAATTGCGATGTGGATACCCTGGATCAGCCCCTCAAGCTTCGCATAATTGTTGCTATCCCACCCCATATTACCGTAGTAAATCCAAAGTGGTTCGCCGTGAGAGTTCCTGAGAATACCTATAAATCTTGCATTTCCGGGATTGCCTTTGGATGCACCATCAAAATTCCATTTGAAGAGGCCATTTGGGGGTGGGGAGATTCCATTTTTCAGGATCAGGGATTCTACTGCCGCTTCTTGGGTTGATGTCCATGGGGGTATTTATGCTCATGTGCCAGTTTTTCCATATGTGACGCTCCACAATAGAGGTAGGGAGATCCTCTTGGCTCCATGTGTCTAGGGCCATCATTTCAGTGAGGTTATTGTGTATCGTTGCCCATATTTTCTCTGAGGTGGATACTTTGTCTTTGAAGATTCGACTATTCCTTTCCTTCCATATGTTCCAGATGAGAATGCACGAAATTATCAGCTGGAGTTTGTTCAGGAGGTTGCTGGAGTAAGGGTTTTCTATCCAACTGCTGATGGTGTTGATGATGTTGCCCCTGTCTTTGTTGGTACAATAAAATAGAACTACGATTCTGTCCCACAAGGCATTAGAGGTAGGGAATTGGTCCAATAGGTGGTCGATGGTTTCCAAGTTTTCCTGGCATATAAGGCATTTGGAGGGTCCTACAAAACCTCTCTTCAAAATATTCTCCGATGTGAGGATGTGTCGTTTACTGAGCAACCATAGAAAGGTGGCAACTTTGGGCCAGAGTTTGGCCAACCATATCTTTTTCCAGATGAGACTTTTTGGATCTGGGTTCTATTGATGAAGGAGGTTATAAGCTTCCTTGGTGGAGTAGTTTCCACTTGGCATGTGACCCCAACGAAGTATGTCAGGTCCTGGCTGTGCTCTGATTTTTCTTTTAGTGCTTAGTTCCTCCCAGATGTCTGTGTGACTCTCATTGTTCCAGTCAGCTTGCCATATTTTCATGTGTAGACAGTTCCTATAGCCTTGAGTTGTGTGCTTGTTCCAGAAGTCCTGTACACTCTTCCTTTACATGGCATGTAAAGCTACACTCCAGAAAGGTTTGGGGAAGATGGAGGAGAGACTTGGCAGTTGCTACCAAGAGTCCTCCCACAATCTAGCTTGAGTGCTGCTGCGAAGCTCCCAGAAGCTGTGGATCTGTATCATCTTCTTTTGGCTGCTTAATTCTTTCCAGATTTTGGATCCTCAGGGCTCTATGTTGAATCTGATAAGGTCCACTTTGGCCATGAACGAGCATATTTAGTTTCTCACGGGCCAGCCCATGGAGTGTGGGGGTTGGACACCCATTTCCCCCAGATACTAGCTCCCATGATGTTTTTTTTGTGCTCAAGGTCATGCATCCCTAGCCTCCCATGAATTTTTGGTGTACACACTTCCTTCCAGTTGAATAAATCCCATTTGTTTTTCTATTTGGTACCACCCCATAGGAAATTTCTTTGCAATTTGTGCATGGCCTTGAGGACCCATTTTGGGGTTTCTAGTACCAAGAAGAGGTAAATGGGGAGGGACTGCAGTACATCTTTGATGAGAACCAAGCGACTTGCTATATTGAGAGTACAATGGGTCCAGTTGGATAATATGGTTTCCATTTTTTCTAGTAGAGTTTTTCAGGAGGAGTGATTAATGGTCGTGTTAGTGAGAGGGGCTCCAAGGTATTTGGAGGGTCTTGAGAATGCTAATTAAAGCTTGATGTTCGCTTCTTCTTCTGCTAATGTGTTTGTCTGCTACGCTGTGGGAGTCGCCCCTGAGATGTCATGAGACAGGCCAGAGTTTTGTTGATGGTCGGTATCAGCCCCTGCCACCGCCCCTGTGGGAGGCTAGCCTGTTATGGGGAGAGCAGTGGTCCCCCCATTGGTTTCAGTCATTGGTGAGCCTCAAGTCTGACCAAGAGAGTGATCGCGGCCTAACGATCCGGGGGGGAGGCCTGCCTGGGGCAGCCTACGTGGAAACCTCTAAACCCTAGGTCATGGCGGTCGGCCTGGTGTAGAGCTCCGCTAGGTTTGGAACCTCGGGTGCTTCGAAAATAAAAAAATAAAAAAATACCACAATCAAGATGTTGTTTTAATGGGTCAAAGTAGATATTTTCTTAAAGTAGATAATTCTATTTGTCCTAATCTTTACATATATCTATTTCAAGGTATCAAGAGAAATTTTACGAAATCATGGGAAGATGAGATTTAAGCGATCTCCAAATTGAAATATCTAGAATATTTTAGTATTGGACGATTGATAATATTTATTTAGTGAAACACACACACACACACACACACACACACACACACATATATAGTACAAGATTTTTTTCATCACTATATTTCATTTGAAACCACCTGACATGTAGTAATTTTTGATTTATTACAAAATTGATTGAATGTGGATCAATAATTGAAGATTTTATGTTTGATGCCAAATGGAGTCAAATGAGTTGAGAATTTTAGGATAAGAAGAACATATTATTGCTTTAAAAAGGACTAATCTAGCCATCCATAACCCCATGAGTTCATCTTTCTTTCCATTTTTTTATAAAACCTTATTCTAATGAAAAAAAAGAGTATAGAAGAATATGAATTCCCAAATAGATAAAAGAGTAGCATTCATCTTTAAAAGAAAAAAATAAATTCTTGGAATAAAACTCAAAGCTTTATTAATTATATTCCACCCACATATACGAGACCTGTGACCATTAAATTTTCCTTAGATACTTTTGATAAAAAAACGTCCTTGATTTCTAATATAATTATTGCAAAAATAAATTTTAAACAATTTGCAATAACTTTGAAAAGTATTTTATATAATTTTGAAAATAATTTTATATGAAACATTGCAAAAATGAATACATTTAAAATGAGATAATAAATAAGGATATGTTTTCTTAAGAACTAGAGCTATAAATTCATAATTGATAGCTCTGTATTACGAAGGATTTTTTAAAATACCTTACCATTCTACTTAGATCAAGGGATCTTAAATTCCAATCCATGTGGATAGGATGAAATTGTGCACTTTCGAGAGAAAGAAAATCTCTAAAAAAACCTTGGGGAGTAAAAGATTATTTTATTTTTTTAGATTGGAGAAAAATATCTAAGAAAACACCCAGTGAGGAGGAAACAAAGCTGGAATAGGTAGGAAAAAACACCAGAATGGGTAGGAAAATCACCACTCTATGCATGGATGCATTGGCCCCAAGGCCAAAAGGAATGAGGTTTGGTTATGTGTTCCCTTACTATATTCAATTAATCTAGAACCCTACCATGAATCTTAATTAGTAGGGGAAATCCATATTCTCTATATTTCATATAGATTTTATTATCATCACGTAGATTCGTTCCTATTTTACCTAATTTATAATGAGGGTAGAGTGAACATCATCACTAAAGTGATCCTGTGCAATAATTAGTGAGGATAAATTCCTTTTTCATGACTCATACTCCTGCATTATTGTTGTGGACTTCTACTGTAGTTCCATGGGTGGAGACAAAGAGCAATAAATTGTAATTTTATCCTCAGGAAAGAGGGTGTGGTCTCGAGGACTATTGCCATCGGGGAGGGAAAATTTAGAAGAAAACAACTAAGGGACATAATCAAATTCGTGAAAAGACTATAGTATCACATGATATTAGTTTAACATGAAAATAAATCACTATTAAGAATGATTCCGAAAGATTTAAAATGCACAGTAAATATCAAATACATTACAACAAAGTTAGCCTAAAAAATTACATAGCAGTAAGCATATTCACCATCGAAGAGTTGTGGTTATAGCGAAATCTCTCAGCCATTAAAAAATTAAGATTAGAAAGCATTAGAGCTCGTGAAAATTACAATAAGAAAAAAATCAACTCTAGATAAATCCTTTGCATACATATGTTTTATAAAACTGAATATTGAGAAAAATTGGAACTGGCTAGAAACACCAATATAATGTGCGGAAGAAACAACCATATAACATGAAAATCATACATAACTCATAATCTTAGGAGTGTTGCAGACAGTAGCCAATATTGGCATCGACCCACAATTAAAATAACAACGATAGATACATATTCAGATATATCAAAGTCTAGTTAAAATAAACACAAATGGATGCAAATTCAGATATATCAAAGTCTAGTTACACTAAACACAAATGGATGTAAATTCTAATATATGAAATTCTAGTTACAATAAACATATATGGATGCAAATTATGATATGTCAATTATATTCCTATTATAGAAATACAATTCCTAGGAGGGTAAATAAGTTCATCAGGTTATTAACTTGAGAAACCTGTGAAACCCCAATACAACCCTACTTATAAAATATACAACCATACCCTAACTGTCCATAAGGGGCATGTTGAACCCACTAAACCAGGAAAGTAGACAAGCCGTGTCAATTGGGCTAAGTATTGTCCATCTCTCCAAGAAGCATAAAATGTAGGGAATACCATAGAAATAGGAGACCAACCTGGAAACCAATACTGAGATTTAAATGACCAGAGAGGACCTAAAAAATGGCACCAAGGGACGAGAGAAGGCATTAAGGCATACCTGCGTCCACAAACAAACATGGGAGTTAACCCAAATATGAATATGCATAGGTAAATAGAATAAATGATAAATGTGATAGGAGTTACCAAAGGGTCTCCTTACTTTCTGAGTGTCAGTAGTGTTAACACTGCAATTTTTCCAAATATTTTCAAAGTATGGTCATCATTCTCCAAGGAATCAATCTGCCTTTTCAGTTTGATTATAAGATGAAAGTGTCAATGTAAAAGTGTAGTGGTGAGAAAATTTCATTTTCTACTTTCATTCATTTCATTTTCCCTCTTTCACCTTTCATTTTCCCAAAAAACCCAAAGTCAAGCCTCTCATTTCCCTTTCAAAACCCCTTTTTAACTCATAAAATCCAATTTTTATAGTTAAAAAGCAGCTTTGCACACCCATCAACAACCATATTATATTTCCTTTTTAACTTACCATATATTTCTTTTATCGCAGTTTTTACCCGCACCACAACAAAACCTTGGTTATATCATATATTATATGATATAACTTACTACACTTAATAAACATTGTGGACCCCTTACCTTTCATCGCAATCGTCTCTTCGCAGTTTTAACTCCCATTCATGTTACAATTGCCATTTCCTACAAAACCCCTGAAATGCGAGTTGCGATATGGTCTGGGATCCATACGTCCCTTTAATACACCTCGAATATGTTACAAAGCCTTTTTTTTGCTTCGGGCATCTTTTTATCATATTACTATGACTTAGCGAAGTTTTCACTTTCTGCTTTGAAAAGCCGTTTAAAGGGCCCCACCTACCTTTTCGCATCACATTTTCACAAATTTCACTTTCCGCATTCACTTTCGCTCCCTCAAAACTTCTCGAGCTTCAGGATTAGCGTCCACCATCTATCATGACATCGCCTTCCGTTAACACGCACATCGCACTTCACCAGCTTGCCAGCTTCAATGTTTAGCTCGTGTTTCATAATAAAAATTTCGATGTGTGATCTGCGAGCGACCCCACTGTTTATTATGCCACGTCACCTCTGCTCTCATCGCACATCGTATTTTCTCCCGTTTGTGTCTTAATTTTAAACACTCGAACCTTGATTTGTGATTGCGATATATGTCCAAAAGTTTTTCTCCTCCCGCTTATCATTCATTTCGCTCCACCTCTCCCCTAACAATTAAACCTTTTTCAAAGGGTTTCTTTGTAATATCTCATAAAATGAACCTCCACCATTCTATCCAAAAATTTCGGGTTTTCCACCAAAGAAGGAAAGGAACAACGAAACAGTGGCAGAGTTTCTCTGAAATAGTTTTCTACCACTACTCTCAGCACAAGCACGTTTCTACAATGCACTAGGAAGCATTCAAGGAACATCCACACACCATTTTCACTGTTGTTTACACTTTTTGTGGAGTTGGTTGCACCATAACAGAAGAGGAGTCTTCCCATAGACTGCCACATCATACAAACCACTCCGAATTGTTAGCCTTATTGATGTTTATTTTCATTATGTCATAGCACTTTGTATTAAAGTTTTAGGATAAGTCTCACCTCTTGCACGAGGTTGTAAAGACTTTTGAAACATATTTCCTTTTTTTGTGGAAGATTACAGTATCATATTTTGTATATATATTCCAAACTGATATGAAGTCAGGGTTGGTTGATGGTTATTTAATTTTGACTTATGAACTGAGTATTTTTTGTGAATGAAATGGAATAATACTACTGAGGACTTATTACCAATTTGTTGTGTGTATTGTCTACTTTATTTGTGTTTCCATATCTCCTTTCTTCCAGTTCTAGTTTGCAAATCATCATACTGTTATGTGTTTTTATTAGTCTCTTAAGCTTGTTATGTGTTTTTATCGATTTTTGTGGGTCTCACACAGTAATAATTCTCGATAAAATCATTATTATAATAGTGGAAGAGCATCAATCATGATAGTTAATCTTCATGATATTTCAGTGAGAATCTTGTCAGACTAGAAATAGCTTTCTCTCAGTGGAATATTGTCAAACTGCTACTTTTGTCAATTTCTACTAGATCAGTAGATTTCTGTTTTACAGACCTATTGATTCTCCTCTCATATTTCAATTTCCTTTCATCATAGAATACAAACTTGCACCTTGCTACCACATCAAGTTACAATACCCTCTTTAGTAGAACTCTGGATTTGACCGAAATCTCTCTTCAGTAAATTATATTTTATACCATCTTCCAATCCTATAAAACAAAACATTAAAATTTTCTTAGAGTTTAAGATGTGTTTAGTCAGGCACTTGTTGCAGTCCAAGTCCTGATTCCAGCGCCAAAATTTGGCATAAAGTCATCCCGTATATACTCCTCGGCAAATAGTCAACCCATAAGAATGAAGAGGGATATCCATAGTTACCTCTCGACTTGCTATAAATTTATAAAATGATTTAACAATAGAAAAGAAGCGAAGGGGTTGCAAAAAATTACCTGAGAGAGGGTGAAAGGAAAAGCTCCAGGCATGCCCCTCAGTGCCGCTCACACCAAATCTATGAGGAAAGCATGTCCAATAAAAATTCACAAAGATTAGTGTGTAATGGTATAGGAGAATACTTGAATGGAGAGCCCAAGCAATAGAAAAAAGAAGACAAATTACCATCGAGGGTTTTGTGTAACCAGTGTCACTAAAGCGAAGCTCTTGCTAGAACCACCAGAGACCCATTACAATAAACCCAGAAAACCGTGAAGTGGGGTGTAACCCCCATAGCTAGGCTCTTTATCACCACCATGGCACAAATGCGAAGGAAAAAAAAAACAAGCATTGAGTGAAATGTTACCCGTGAGTGAAAATCATAAGACATTAAAGAAATCAAGCACATGTAGTTAGAGAATAATGCAGATTACCTGGAGATGAGACACCCTATACACTGTGAGAAAAATTATATGCCCAATCTCAAGGACATGAATAAACATGGTAAGGTCTTAACCTCTTGGAATTATTTTGTTGTTTCACTAATAATATAATTATATCCATTAGCATACATGCAAAAACATCATGAATTGGAAAAACTTTAGGCAATTAAAGGGTCAAAGTGTGCAAATCTATACTCAAGAGCTTAGAAGAAGAGCACTAATATTGGGTGTAGATTTATCATCTCAAGATAATTTGTTGAAATACATTGGAGGTTTGCATAGCTATTTGAGACATACCATACTCATGTTTAACCCTACATGTTTAGATGAGGTTTGTGTACATGCTACACACTTAGAAGCAAGAGGGAAAAATGTCCACAAGAGGGCAATAAAAAGCCATTTAAAAGTGGAGACAAAGGAAAGGGTAAGTTGAAAGGACAAGGGAAGAAGAATGCTTCCATCAAGAAAGAGGAAGAAAAATTAACATGTAAGCATTGTGCAAAATATGTTCACAATGAAGAATACTGTTAGAAATTTCATCCTGAGATGAGACCCAAAAATTTTAACAACAAAGGGAAGTAGAAGACAACTACAACTACACAACATGATTTAGGATCCGATTCGAGAGATGAAACAAAGATCACAACGATGGTTTTGAAAGGTAAGGACATAGCAAGCACCATTTATTCAAGTTGTCCACAATTAATTCCAGAGATTCCGTTATGTGTTTGCTTTTTGATTGTTTGAATGAATTATTGCAACTTACTAGTTGGTTTTTCATTTGCGGTATTAAAATGGGAAGGATTTGTATTAATTTCCTAACCATTAGTGTATAGTTTTTAAGTAATGCTAAATTCTATTATATTGTACAAAAAATACATTCGAGCTTCAGAACAGGGGTTGCTAAATTATCCAACCCCTGTTGGATGAAGACATTTCAAAAATTCAAAATGTGGGCTTCTCTTCAGAGGGAAACCAACCCTTAGTGAGTTCAACATTTCAAAAAGAGAGCTTCCCTTCTTGGGGGAACTCGCTATTAACAGAAACCTGAATGATTGAGTTTCCTAGAAAATAGAAAGATAGACAAAAAAACAATAGAGAAGCATGTAAAAACCAGAAATCAATGCTCAAAAAACAATAGAAAGCATGCCAAAGGGAGGAGAGGTTTTAGTTATTACATCATTACATTCCCTTACTATATTCAATTAACCCAGAACCCTACCATGAATCTTAATTAGTAGGGGAAATCCATGTTCGTTATATTTCATATAGATTTTATTATCATCACGTAGAGTCGGTCATATTTCACCCAATTTATAATGAGGGTTGAGTGAAAATCATCACTTAATGTGATTCTGTGCAATAATTAGTGAGGAGATATTCCTTTTTCGCGACTTATACTCCTGTATTATTGTTTTGTACTTCTACTCTAGTTCCATGGGTGGAGATAGAGAAATAAATTGTAAATTTTATCCTCTGGAAAGAGGGTGAGGTTCGAGGATTTCTGCCGTTGGGGAGGGAAAATCAAGAAGAAAATAACTGAGGGACATAATCAAATTCGTGAAAATAATATAGTATCACATGGCATTAGTTCAACATAAAAATAACTCACAATTAAGAATGATGTTGGAAGATTTAAAATTCATAGTAAATATCAAAGACATTACAACAGAGTTGGCCCAAGAAATTACATAACAGTAAGCATATTCACCATCGAAGAGTGGTGGTTATAGAGAACTCTCTCATCCATTAAAAATTTAAGAGTAGAAATTATCAGAGCTCCTGCAAAGTACAATATGAAAAAAATTAATTCTAGACAAATTCTTTGCATACATATGTTTTATAAAATTGAATATCGAGAAAAATTTAAGCTAGCTATAAATCACCAATATAATGTGTGAAAGAAACAACCATATAACATGAAAATCATACATAACTCATAATCTTAGGAGTGCCGCAGACAGTAGCCAAGATTGGCATCGACCCACAATTGTAATAAAAATGATAGATGCATATTTTGATATATCAAAGTCTAGTTACAATAAACACAGACGGATGAAAATTTGGATATATCAAAGCCTAGTTACACTAAGGGCAGATGGATGCAAATTTCAATATACCAAATTCTAGTTATAATAAACAAAGATGGATGAAAATTC
This sequence comes from Pinus albicaulis, assembly GCA_034641835.2. Classification (NCBI taxonomy): domain Eukaryota; kingdom Viridiplantae; phylum Streptophyta; class Pinopsida; order Pinales; family Pinaceae; genus Pinus; species Pinus albicaulis. Next base: position 143,575 of record JAXQQM020081753.1, on the reverse strand, counting down.
TGATATTTCAATTATAGTCCTGTTATAGAAATACAATTCCTAGGAGGGTAAATAATTTCATCAGGTTATTAACCTCAAAAACCAGTGAAACCCCAACACAACCCTACTTATAAAATATACACCCATACCCTTACTGTCCATAAGGGGCATGATGAAACCACTAAACCAGGCAAGTAGACAAGCCGTGTCGACTTGAATAAGTACTGTCCATCTCTCCAAGAAGCATAAAATGCAGGGAATACCATAAAACCAAGAGACCAACATGGAAACCAATTCCAGGAGTTAAATGACCAGAGACGACCTCAAAAATGGCACAAAGGGAGGAGAGAAGGCGTTATGGCATACCTGAATCCACAAATGAACACTAGAGTTAACCCAAATCTGAATATGCACAGGTAAATTGAACAAATGATAAATGTGACAGGAGTTACCAAAGGGTCTCATTACTTTCTAAGCGTCGATGGCATAAATTCATCTTGTATATACTCCTTGAAAAATAATCAACCCATAAAAATGAAGATGGATATCCATAGTTGCCTCTCGACCTACTATAAAGTTATAAAATGAAACCAACATAAAACAAGAGAAGGGGTTGCAACAATTACTTGAGGTAGGGTGAAAGGAAAAGCTCCAGGTGCACCCCTCATCCCCATTCGCACCAAATCTCTGAGGGAAGCATGTCCAATCACAATTCACAGAGATTAGTGCATAATGGTATAGGAGAAAACTTGAATGGAGAGCCCAAGCAATAGAAAAAAGAAAACAACTTACCATCGAGGGTGTTGTGCAACTAGTGTCACTAGAGTGAAGCTCTTGCCAGAACCACCAAAGACCCATTACACTAAACCTAGAAAACCTTGAAGTTGGGTGTAACCCCCATATCTAGGCTCTTTATCACCACCCTAGCATACTTGCGAAGGAAAAAGCAAACAAGCAGTGAGAGAAATGTAATCCATGAGTGAAACTCATAAGACATTAAAGAAATGAAGCACATACAGTTAGATAAGAATGCATATTACCTGGAGATGAGACACCCTACACACCATGAGAAAAAATATATGCACCCAAAAAATAAGTAATAATGGATAATGCGTTGAGAAAAACCAAGTTTGAACGAGAAATGGTTTGTCAACAAACCCGAACCGCTGACAGGTAGAAGGGTAATGTGGTCATCCACCATTTCCACCGATAACCCATGCTCACAGTGTAGTAGTGAATAAAATTAGAAAATATCAAGGAAAAGGGACCTTAGGGTTTGGCTCAGAGCCTATGTGTCGTAGATCAACCATACATGATTACCATAGTCCAAGTGGCTCCACTTTGAAACCAGTGAAGCCATATGCCACTCAAATAGTGATAAGAAATTCGATAGGGGATACAGCTGGAGCATTGGCCATAACCCAGGGATAGATAAATGAATTACATGGAAATCAGTACGAGACTATGGTGAACATGGAAATAAAACCTAAGTGCCATTATATTAAAGGTCCACATTCAACATATATCAGATTAGAGTAAGCTAATATAAATATTGTAAGCAAAAGGAGAGCCGCAAAATATGTAAGAAGATGAGAAAGACTTCGGGAAATCATTATTTTACATGACAAAAATGGTGAAAGTTATGTATGAGGAGAGAAACATAAGGTTGCAAGGTGAGATCTCCAATCCTCCGAAGGGAGATAAGTCTTCATAAGGTGATGGAGGATATGGGGAAAAGCCTCCAAAAGGGAATGATGACAAACCACCTTTGACACCACCATTCTCTTCACCTCCATCCTCACCACCATCTTCACCGACATATTTTCCCACAAAAACTCCTTCACCAACACCCCCACATTCTCCAAAGGTAAATGGAAAAAATCCATTGTTGAAAGTTGATATAGCATTCGAATTGCCTATGTATAATAGAGAAGTAAATGCTGAGAGATTAGATAATTGGGTTTGTCAACTTGAAGAGTATTGAAAGATACAAAGGACCAAGGATGATGACACCAAGATTCAGCTTGATTCATTAAGGTTGGAAGGTGCAACTCTTATTTGGTGGGAAGAAAAAACTCAAGAGTAGATGAAGAAACATGGTAAGGTCTTAACCTCTTGAAATGATTTTGTTGCTGCACTAAGAAGCCAATTCTACCCATTAGCATACATGAAATAATATATCATGCAGGATTGGAAAAACTTTAGGTAATTAAAGGGTCAAAGTGTGCAAATCTATACTCAAGAGTTTAGAATAAGAGAATTAATATCAGGTGTAGATTTTCTATCTCAAGATACTTAGTTGAAATACATTGGAGGTTTGCATAGCTATTTGAGACATACTATACTCATGTTTAACCCTACAATTTTAGATGAGGTTTGTGTACAAGCTACACACCTATAATCAAGAGGGAAAAATGTTCCTTAAGAGGGCAATAAAAATCCATTTAAAAGTTGAGACAAAGGAAAGGGTAAGTTCAAAGGAAACGAGAAGAAGAAAGCTTCGATAAAGAAAGAGGGAGAAAAATTAACATGCAAGCATTGTGAAAAATATGGTCACGATGAAGAACATTGTTGGAAAATTCATCCTAAGATGAGACTCAAAAAGTTTAACAACAAAGGGAAGCAAAATATAGCTACAACTACACAACATGATTTAGGATCTGATTCGGGAGATGAAACAAAGATCACAATGATGGGTTTGAAAGGTAAGGACATAGCAAGCACTATTTCTTCAAGTTGTCCTAATGATACTCAAGATGAGAAAATAAGAATTGAACTTTTCCATATTCGAGTTATTTCAAAGCATACCAAAATTGATACACTCTTTGATAGTGGTTCACAAGAAAATCTTATTTTTGAATACTTATTCAAGAAGTTGAATTTAGAGATCATTCCTCATCCAAGACCTTATCCTTTAGGTTGGATATGTAAGAATGAAAATTTGCAGGTGACGAGGAAATACATACTTAGGTTTGCAATTACAACAAAATTTCTTGATGAAGTTGAACTTGATGTAGTTCCACTTGATATTTCCGGTATTGTTTTGGGAAGCCCATATATTTATGATAGGAAAGCTATTTTTCATCACCATGAAAACAAGTATCACATTTTCAAAGATGGTATTGAGTACATTGTTAGAGCACGTCGATAGAAACTAAATCTTTTGCTTGTGAATGTCACACAAATGAAGATACTTATTAACTCTAGAAAGAATTTTGTGCTTTTAATGGTCAAACAAAAGATTGATGTTTATAATGAAGCCTTTCAAGGTTCTTATTCAAAGTTGAAATCTGATTTGGTCAAGGTTGTTAACCAATATGATGAGATGTTTCAAGAACATAAGAGATTGCCTCCCAAAAGAGGAATCCAACATGAAATTCAATTTCAGCAAGATTGTCCTCTTCCTATCATTGGCATGTACAAGACCCTCGGCTAACAAACAAATGAAGTGCAGTTCTATCATGATACTTCTCTTATTCTTTATTGGTCATTTTGGTGTCACATGTGTCACAATTTGCAAGAGGATGTTCATTATGTGTTGTCAATAAGCCTTGCAATAGAAAGTTGGGATTGTATACACCACTTCTGGTACCTTCCCGTCCATGGGATCATGTTTCTATGAAATTTGTAGGATGTCTACCTATGTCTAGGAGAGGTCACGATTATCTTTATGTAGTTGTGGATAGGTTCAAAAAAATGTGTATTTTGATGCCTTGTAAAAAGCAGGTTATAGCTGAACAAATTGCTTAGTTATTCTTTTAGAATGTATGGGTGAATTTTGGGTTTCCCACACCCATTGTTAGTGATCAAGAGTCTTGTTTTGTCTAGAAATTTTGGTCAAGCTTGTGGGGACTCATGAATACCAAATTAAAAAAGAGTACAACATTTCATCCACAAAAATACGAACAAACAGTTGTGGTGAACAAAGTGATGATACATCTTCTTTTTGGGTATAGCAACAAGCATCCTAAGTTGTGGGATGAATATTTGCATTATATTCAACATGCTTACAACCAGGCAACCTCGCCATTTGAGGCATGTTTGGGATACTTGCCTAAATATCCTTTAGATTTTATCTTTGGGAAATATGTTGCTATTGATGGTCATAGTGACATATATAATGCTAAGAGATTCATTGAACAAGTTCAATTGGTACATCAAACAGTTCAAGAATAGTTGGAGAAGAGTCAAGTCAAGTACAAGACAATACATGATAAGCATCGTGTATATCATAATTTCCAAGTCATTGATGAGGTTTGGCTTCACATTAGCAAAGAGACACTCCAAGGAGAAGGTAAAACGTTGAAACCAATTCGATATGGTCCATTCAAAATTTTGGAAAAGATTGGTAATAATTCCTTTAGGTTGGATTTTCCTTCATACATGCAAATTTATGCAGTTGTTAATGTTGATAATTTAAATTTTTTTACGAGCCTCCTTTGATTCAATATCAAGGAGAGAATTTTCAAATTCCTTCAATTGAATATTTCTCTCCTGAATATCTTGAATAAGTGTAGCAAGACACTATCCTTGACAGAAAAACAAGGACTTCAAAATGAGGAAATATGGAATATATTCGTCTGGAGCTCAAGGGCACAAATCCATGCAAAGCCAAATGGATTGAGATTAGAAGGGTGAGGGAACTGTACCCTCATTTGTTTGTTAGCTAAAAGTGATATTTTGGGGTCCAAAAGTTTCCAGTGGGGAGGAATGATCTATTCGATCAATTTTATGCTCAAAATTTGAAGTTCTAACAATGGAAAAAAACCTATGCGCTTGCGTAGATCTCATCGTTCTAAATACGGTGCAGCTCGTTTCGCGAAAAACCGGCTCTGTGTGATCCTGCAATCGCGCTCTATCTATTTTTTGAAATAAATGAAAAAACAATGTTTTTGGGATGTACAGGGCTGCCCAGTTAGCAGTCCATATTGCTGACTGGACCCTGACTGTGCATAGTTGACTGGAATTCTTCAGCTTATAGCAGATCACCATTTGTCACATTTATATTGGTTTGAATTGGAGTGTTTTCATTGGTTGTTGGTCATACCAACCAGGGAACACCACGTGGGCCAACCAGAGGTCACCACGTGACACCCTGGTGGCCGACCAAAATTCTGGTATTGGAGGAAAGCACTCCAATGGAATTGAAGACAAAACCTTCTAATATCAATACTGGCACCCTAACAACATTCCACACAATGTAGCTTAACATGTATAGTTAAAAAAATTAATATAAAGTTTATGGTGGGCGTGTTTGGGGGGTGGGTTGAGGCTAGCCCCAATTCTAGTCACCACGTCCATGGGAAAATAAAGGGCGGGACCGGGAGGCTTGAGCGTGGGCAATAAAACTTTAATATATTAAATTATCCGATCCATAAGCAACATTGGGAGAATTAAGTATCCCACGAATTGTGTCGATGGGGTTGGAGAATTGCTCGGTTAGTGCTTTTGGGGTGAAATTGTAGGACGGCTTGCGGGCTCAAATTGTAGAATGAATTCTTTGGAAAACTTGTGGAATCATAACCTTCTATTATTTTTGGCCTTTTTGGTTGAAAAATGAGGCTAGACATAGGTTTTTTATAGTTCTTAAGCCATTGGAGCTATCAATATAACCATTTTAGCATTGTAACTTGATGTAAACACCATTTTTTGAGAATAATGAAAGAGGCCCAACCAGTGGAAGAGTTTGGACAGGAGGTGTAGCCCGAGGAGGGTAAACTCCATCTTTTTAAGTGTAGTGTTTACTATTATGGTGATGTTGCCTTATGTTTCATAAAAAGCAGGTTTAATTTTCATGTTTATGTCTTTGAATTTATAAAAAGAGCTTAAAACCTAATATAATCACATGCAAACTTTACATAAACCTCAAAAAATTTAAAATACATATCATAAGGAGATGTTTCGAGGGAAGAGGAAGTATTTTAAATCTCTTAGCATGTCATGATGGGTCTGTGGGGGTCATTTTTTTGCTAAAGAGGACCTTTCAAAGGCCTTGCTTTCTTGGATACTATTAGCTACTATCTTTTCTCCATCAAGATGCTAGAAGGTATACCAATAGGTGTGACCGTGTCAGAGGATGGGAAAATCTACACATAGGGATGAAATTCCTTTACAACCTCAAGTGGCCTTAGAGCCATTTGACAAGTGGGGAATGGATTTCATTGGGCCAATTGATCCACCATTTGGGAAAATAAATACATCATAGTATGCATTGATTATTTGAAAAAGTAGGTCGACACAAAGGCTTTCAAGGCAACAAAATAAGAGATAGTGGTTGAATTCTTAAGAGAAAATGTGCCCTACAAATTTGGGTATTAAAGGGAGTTAGTCATTGATCAAAGAGATCAGTTCACATCACACTTGATTGAGAACCTCCCAAGGAAGCATAACATCAAGCACATAATATCTACTACCTATCAGCCTCAAGCAAATGAGAAAGTAGAGGTTACCAATAGAGCACTGGAAAGTATCCTCACCAAGGTAGTGAGAAACAACATTAAAGATTGGGCAAACACATTAGTGGAGGAAAATTGGGTCTATAGAACCACCTAGAAGAAAACTACTAGGTTTAATCCATATAATATGGTTTATGGGAAGAAATATTTTCTTTCTATTGAATTTGTATATAACACTCCCAGAATGGCAGCTCAATTGGATTTAGATATCACAAAGAAAGGTTGTTTCAACTAAATGGCTTAGATGAATTTAGGATGTAGGCCCTACTCCACATTGAAGTCATACAATTATAGAGGAAGGTTTGGCGTGATAGGCACATCAAAAAGAAAGTATTTCAGAAAGGAGATTGGGCTTTGCTATATGACTTAGGGTTCAAGGAATTTAAATGGATGTTGATGAAAAGATGTATAGGCCCATATCTGATGGAGAAATTCATGACAATGGGTTTGTTCAGATAAGAACCATTGATTAGTAGGGGATCCCTCTACTTGTCAATGGATATAGGATAAAAGGAATCCCATGTCTAAGGAAGAGTTCATCAATACAGTCAACAGGGAGGTAAATGTCATTGGGAGCCTCAAATCTTCCATTTCACAACCCTCCTAGAGAAAAAAAATAAAATAAAAACAAAGAGGCCTAGGTGAAAACCTCCATGAGGCATCCAAGGCCAACTCCAGGATTGAAAACCTCTCTGAGGTAGTCCTAGAGAAAAAAAAGAGAAAAGAAAAATAAAATATCCTTGAGTGAAAACCTCTTTAAGGAACCCAGGGCAGGATGGTGGGTTGAAAACCTATTATGAGGCAACTGAATAGTCTTGAAAAAAAAAAAAGGAAATAAAAAACAAAATAAAATGACCAAGGCAAGAATGTGAAATGGCACCATGATTGCTGACCTTTCTTTTTTCTGTCCTGCATAATTATGAATAGTGGAATGTCAAGGTCATAAATCAAGGGAATTATCCCATTTATCTTCAAACCAACATCCATCCACTCTCTATTCAACACCACAACTCACCTCTTCATCCCTCCACACTATCCTTGAGCTAAAAAATAAATAAAAAATCACCCTCTCTGTGGTGCTACAGGAAGTCCTGTAACGACTACCTGAAGTTATAGTTAGATATAGGAGGGTCGATCGAGGGTAAATAACAACCACCAAGGGCCCTAAGGTGTTAAAAATTCATTAAGGAGATTCTTTCCATCATATACTACCACCTTCTCATCACTCCTCCATCTCAAGCAAAAATATTTTTCCCTCAAACCCTACATTCTTTCACTTCTGTAAAAAATATATATATTTTATGAAAAACACATAGTTCCTTCACTCCATTTTCCAAGGCCACACCAATTACTCATCATCCTATCATCATGCTATCATCATCCTTCCATCACCCTAAGACCTCTCCACACTCTCCCTCATCACCCATGCAAAGTTAGAGTCCAAAATAGGCAAAGAAAGAGACTGCTATAGGAAGAAGCAACTTCCTGTAGCAAGTACTGTGTAAGCACCAGAAAAGCCCTGAACATGGTTTTTATCATTTATGGTGTTAGGGTCCTATAATAATAGGGACCATAATTTTGAATTGACTACGTAAAGTCTTGTAATATTGTACATACTTTTTCTTTCTGCAAATGTTTTCCCATATTAAAAAATGAAAAGAGGGTAAGTCCTAAAATAAAAATATAAAAAAAAGAATGTAAAATATGAACCCCACCAAAAAGAGATAAAAATATATCATGAAAGTGTTGCACATTCAAATTACACTACTTCAGTTTACTTTTTGCAAATAAAAATTGTGTGCAGCTTGTCAAAATGCCACAATCCATGAGGATCAAATAGTTTAATCTTGATTCATTCATGCTTTTAAATTTCATGTAAAGATATTTAGAGAATAAATATCTGGCCAAACCATTTAATCTTGTCAGATCAATAGTTAGGTAGAGAACAAAAATGAGCTCATCAGTTTAATCTGAGCCATTGGAAGTTATAAGGTTAGAAGTAGATTAGTTTTCTTATCGAAAGAAAAATAAGCTGTCAACAAGCTCAAATGAACCCAATAAATGAAGAAAAATGTTAGGGTAAATAAAGGGTAGGTAGATTACTTTCACAAGGAATGGAAAGCATCAATTGGTCATTTCATATCACTAATATCCCCCTAAATCCCATTCCCCTTGCTTAAAACCCTATTTCCACTCTTAGAAGGCATTTTCCCTTGTAAAATAACCCTTTCCCCTTATTTCACCCCTTTTCCCTTCCTAAAATCCCTCTCCCTAGTTAAAAAACACATTTTCATTTGAAATATAAATCCCCTTTTACTAATTCCCTTTTTCCATTTTAAAAGCATAAAAACCCAATTATCTAAAATTTTTAAAATATTTGAAATGTATCGGGCCCCATTGTAAAAGTCACTCCCTGATATCCTTTTAAATCCATTCCTAATGTATTATTAACTCCTCCCGTTATCATTTTAACCTATCCACATTATTATATTAAATCCATGTTTTTATACCTTTACCCCATATTATATTAAATCCATCTTAAGTATATTTCCCCAGACCCTTATGTTAGCTTAACATATAGTTTTTATTTTTAAAATCCCCTCCATTATATTAATTCCCCGAGGTCCCACTTTAAATTAAACCCCACACATATATAATCTTGGGTCTAACTTCATATAATCCCCAAACCACTCATATTAAAATCCCTCTGCATAAAATATTCCCGGTCCCACCTATCAAATCTTCCCAATTCATCCCTTGGCACCCTTCAATCGTCTGATTGGCACTACCTATGATCCAACCATTTCCGAAAAATTTCGCACTTTCAATTGCCTGATGTTTAAAACCAATCGGGGGTGCGAAATGGGTGGTTTTTCACCCCCTCTTCCCTGTTACGTGTTAGTCTGACATATTATTGCATCCCCCAGATGAAAACCACCAACCCACCTTTCATTTTGCGATAATCGCCATACCACCATTTTGTTGTACGACGAATACCACCTTTGTTTGAATTTAACCTTTGTGCTCTATGATTAACCACCTCTGGTCAAGAAGCAATAAAGCCCTCCCGAAACAATTATTCCTTATTGTTGTGTATTAAAAAACTGTTTATTTGCGGAAAATAGTCTAAGAAGACCGATGTTGACCTATTTTCAAGCTATTCTTGACCACAATTCAAGCCTTTTGCTACCAAAACATTGCCAACTTCGATTTAAAGCTTTGCAGACCGAAGTTAAAACTTGTTGCGACCAGAACCCATTTTTTAGACCGAATTACACCTTTTACAGGTAATCCTAAGCCTCCCGAATCCATTACTTAAACACAGAAAATAATAAATTGATAATTGAAAAAGTTAAAAATGGCCCGCCAGAGTCTTATAAGTGTAAATCCTCCGAAACCACCTGTAGTTGATGTTGAACACACTCCTCTAGCAGACAAAGTTTTCAAAATCAACGATACAGTCACTAATTTCAACATCCTTGAGCTCCACCGCTGGAGCTATGATAAATTCATAGACCAGGATGAGGACATCCACCTTTAGGATTCAAACCTACCCAGGTATATCTTCCCACAGACATTTGAGTTTCTAGAAATCATCATACTCTTTCAAATCAATTCTGCCCAATGAAAGAGCCCTAGTAACCCCTAGTAAAGATATTTTGTTCACAATCACTTTAGAATCAATAAATCAAATGTTACAGATCTAACCCAAGACTGATGAATCCCCATTTTCTATTGAAATTATCATTGAATTATATCTGAAACTAGAATTTCCCAAGAGGTTTTAAATATTCCAAACCTTCCTCCCTCCATCAGTTGAAACCCCAAAAAGCAACCCTCCTTACTCAGCTTCAATTTTTTCATAGAGAACCAGAAAAATTGTCACAATGTTGTCTTGTATTTTAGGGTACTTTACTGATGAATATGTAGATGCTTCAATCCTAGGTTTTTTATCCATATTCTACCCTGGACAACCTCCTGCTTCAACATTCAATTTTAATCAATATCTATTAGATGCCATCCATGAGAAACTAGTTAAATTACCAGAGGAAGGAGTGTTCAAATATTCATATGTTTTGTTTCATTTGTTCTTATACTTCCAATCAGAAAGGTTTGCAGCTAGCCTTCAAGAACTGGACACAGAGGGTAACCCCCAATCTGTAGTCTTCTGGACATCCTTGATCAGAAAGGATTCCACAGAATTCAACTACAAGGACTTCATTGATTCATTTGTTCACTCAATTGTCAACATGCTAAACAATAGCATTCAACCAAGGGTCAATGAAGAAATAAAGAAAGTATTGCAATTGTCTGAACAAAGTAGAACAGGAGACTGGTATTTATACCAGAACCACACTGAAATTAGGGTGTATGGATGCTATCTTACTCCATAAAAGTTGCCCAAATACCTCCCAATGAGGTTATTTTCTCTAGAATATATCAGGCAGATCCTAAACTCAGATGAGGTTAAATTTTTGTCAGCAAAGAACAAAAATCAGTTTAAAATTAAGAACCAGCTTGGTCCTTTCATTTGCAATAATAGGAATGATAGTCAACAAGTAGAAAATTGTTACAGGATTTCAAGTTCAGCAATAGTTTCAAATGGAAGTATGATCCTTTGGTAGCCATCAGTAAACTAAGAGTCAAATTAAAATTGACTCCTTTTGCCCATGAGTCTAAACCAGAAATTGAAAAGTACTCCAACCACTCAGAGTGGTTGGAAAATACTTTGAAAGAAGTAGAAGAGCAGGTTGAGATTAGTTCTATCCTTCGTACTCTAGCCCCACAAGACAGGAACTCAAAGAGAGCTAGAGAGGAAGGCTCTTATTCTTCTGAGACCACTACTGAAACCAAATTCAAACTAATGCAAAGGAATAATCCCAAGTTGAATCTAGTAATTCAGCAAGAAGAAATAATTGACACAGTTGAGATTATTGATACAGATATAATTGTCAGGGATAATGCACCTCCCATATTTTCAGAGGAAACTCATTATCCTTCAACCTCTAGTGCTCAGATTATTCAGAAGAAACATAGTGTAGAGGTATATTCATCAACCAAACCAGTAGATAAAGAACATGATATAATGGAGGAGTATAAAGAAATTAAATTAAGGAATGAGGCATTGAAAGTTGTTGCCTATGCCCAATATTGGAAACAGAATCCTAGTGAGAAAAACAGGTTACTTTCAGCCTTTGATTATAAAACCAGGGTGATGAAAATTACCTTGTTGCAGCCAACAATGAAGAATACAAAATCATCAGCAGACTACAAGAAAACAACCTTTGAATTTCTTTCTAAAGATGTACATCCAACAGATCAAATTTAATTTCATAAGCAAGCTAGAGAAATTATATATTCAACTATGACAAACAAAGCTTTGAGTGTCCAAAAACTACAAAATTCTCTAGAAAATATCAAAGCACAGTTAAAACTAGAGAAGGAATCTTCACAAGCCAAGGACAATAGAATAAAATCACTGGAAGAATTGGTCATGGAGGTTGGATATGATCCAAAGAACATCAAAGCAGCTGAAGAGCTTATCAAGAAGAAAAATGCAGACATTGTTGCATTGAAGAAACAACTGAAACTACCTCCAACAGAGCATCCACATACTAAAGAAGTTTTGGAGAAAGAAAGGCAGAAAGATGAAATGATGAATCTCATCATTCAGTTGACAACTCAACTAAAAGAGATGGAGAATGAAATGGACAAATTGGTGTAGCAAAAGAAGGCCATCATGGAAGAAGTTATTGTTACATCCATTCCCATAGCTTCAAATTTAGCTTTAGTGGCCACAACATCTCCATTATCTATTACAATTCTAGTTACTACAACAATTCCAGTAATAACAGAAGTTTCAACAACACCAACTACTACACCAGCAACAACAACAACGCATCCAAATGATGAGGCAGGTAAATTAATCAAAGATATTCAAGACATGTCAATCCAAACAAATGAGATTAATAGACTTAAAGAACAAGTAAAAAGTCTTGAATATGAAAAGAAATTGGCTCAGATAATGCATAAGGCTGAAACACAAAATTCAAACAGATTAACTGACAGGATACAAAAGTTAGAAAAGGAATTGACACTAAAAGATCCACTTGCCCAAGCAAAGAAACAACTATGGGCCAATATCATTAACTCTGTTAATGAAATTTGGCCATCTATCCAAGTTATATTTGAGCAGAAAGATTTGATAAAGCAGGCAAGTGATGCAATCCAGAAAGTCAAAGAATAACTTCGTAAGAAACAAGAAGAGGCCACTGAGATAATTAAGTTTCTCAATTCTAAGAACAAGCAAGAATTAGAAGAAATTGGTTTAAGTGATAGAACATAAACAATATTAGAGGTAAAAAAGGTAATTTCCAAGAAAAATTTCATGATACAGCTTGAAGATAAGTGTCAAACTATGGAGTTAACAATAAACAGATTCATGAACAAATTTGATGTCTTGAGGCAGAAAGGTCTGCCTAATCCTTTAGTGATTAATGACAAACTAATGAGGCATGAATATTATGACAAAAATATTAGAGAAGTGGCTAAATAATAGTCCAAAAATTCCTCTATGAAAGGAATTCCTACAGGCAAAATACTCTATCATACATTTTAAAATCTCTTTTACCTCCAGCATGAGGTAAATCATCTCTTTATAAACAAGCCTACATTTTCCAAGTACACTGAAGCAGATGAGATTTATAAGAGAAGGAGCTTGGAAATATCCTCCTTAGTACTATGCAGGATCTCGCCAAAGAGATCAAGGAGATGAGAGTGGGGAGATAAAGGGAAACACCAAGAGGGTTGAAAAATGGATAAAGTTCAAGTACTTCACATGATTGATGTGAGCAACTGGTAGTGCAGCAAGATTCATAATGCCCCACTATGCCTACCTTCCTAGTAGTAGGAAATGAGGTTGGAGGACCACAAGAGCAGGAGGCTCTCAGTGATTATTTTCTGGATTATGAATCTCAGTCTCAAAGATTCAAAGAACATTTGAATTTCTATGAATTTTTCCAGATTAAGGATAACTAAAGACCTCGTAGCTACAACAAAGGAAGAGGGTACATGTAGGGCAATGACTTGCAGCATACTATGGATAGAATTTTTCAAGTATTGGACGATTGTCACACAAAGCAGTGCCATCAGTTTCAGGTCGACCTTCTAGCTTTGAAGATGAAGGCCACATCAGTATGAGAGGATATCCTACGGTAGAATGAGGATCTGGAGGGCATGAGAGTGGTTTGTGCTGAGTCAGTGAAAAATTTGGTCTACATTGGGGAATGGTTGGATTCAATAATGGTGCAGTTAGAGGGCACATTGGAGCGTCAGAGCACCCTTGTTCAGGCATACATTGACAGGGTGCAACACTTGCACGATGGAGGGACTATTCTATGTGTGAGGATTCTTGCATTTGATTATTTTCTCGAGGTTGGATGGTGAGAGGTACTGAGATGGTACTCCATTGAGCATGCTAGGTAGCTGGATACATTAATGGCTACATTGAAACAAATTCCATGGATTAAAAAGGGACATGAGGGACGGATTACTGTTTGGATCTAGGTGGGATTTCCCATCACATGATAGAGTCAGTAGGTGATGGTTGTCATTATGCGATGGGTCTGACGTTTGGGCACACACACATTTTTAGATCTCTATCGGAGCCTCAGACATCCCTAGTGATAGGATGGTTCGACATGAGGGTACACCATTTTGAGGATCTATCTCAGCATAACAACCGTGCATGGATCACAGAGTTATTAGCCTACTTTGGCAGGAGATGGTTGGAGGAGGTGGCATTGGTAGGGCACCAGACATGGCAGTACATAGAGATGATGCTCTCTCATGGGTATATGCTACACTTGAGCTACGGAGGAGAGGAGAAGTGATGTCATTGTCATGTGAGGATTCGGGCCTCTCCGATTCTTTAGAGCATATGGGGAGATGTTGCCCACCTCATGGGGGGTTTATTAGCAGAGTGGTGGATCTTTTGGATCTTATAGGAGACATGACGATACAAGATGGTATAGTCGTAACTAGTGATATCCGTTGATGTATAGGGGAAATTTGCAGCATACAGTGGCATGATGAGGAGTGCAAAGACACTTGGTGGTATGGAGTGACCCATGATACGATGCAACAAGCACTTGGAGCGTTGCCTCCAAGGGGACTTATGGACAGGGGCGTTAGGTTTACCCTGGGATGGAGCTCACCTAGGATTGATGAGGATGTTTTTGAGCATATGTAGACACCACATTTAGCAGAGACAAGGCTACAAGGGTGTTATCGGGAGATCCGAGGCAGAGGGAGTGTCGTCTAGAGGATTACTCTTGAGCATTCAGGCATCAAGAACGAGTTGATGAGGAAGGGACTTTTCTTAATTTTTGAAGAACCTTGGAGGCCTAATCACTCATGCTTGAGTGATATAGATGATGTGCTAGAGATAGAGCAGAGGGACATTCCTTTTGTATTCCAGGATGAGGACTCTTATTCAGATGAGTCCATGGGGTCATATGAGGATGCTTCTGGGGAGCATGAATCATCATGTGGAGTTGCCAATAGTAGTCGGATTTTTCTTCCAGCATGCAGGGTGAGCAGTCAGAGGACTCAATGAGAGATATTTAGGATGATGAGTCACTTGTGATGATTTAGCATGAGTAGCATATGGTGGAGCATGGGGAAGCTGAGGAAGAGGCTATGCACATCATGCATGATAGTCCTTTGGGGGAGAGCCAGATGGAGGCTCACAATGAGCCATTACTAGATATGCGGCTAACCTTGGGGTCAACCATGGAGGAGGAGCTATTGGATAATGTGGTGCATCCATATTTGGGCCCACCCATTGATGAGGTGCCAGTAGATGCATATGTAGTTAGCAGGACTGTATTACTTTCAGGGAGCAGCACTCTCCAGGAGTACATCGATGGGGCTTGCAGTACACCTTGCCCACTTGAACTTATTATAGATAGAGGGGCCTTCCCTTTGAGGCAATTCTTGTTGATAGTAAGGATAGAGCAACATGAGTTGAGTGAGAGTTTGTGACCACACTCCAGACATGTTTTTTATGCAGGTATTTCTACATTGGATTATTCAATCGGGATAGACTGGCAGAAGATCATGAGTTGGTATCCTATGTATGGTACGATATTCTTAGTCAGGTGCATAACAAAGTAGGGACCTGTAGACATGACATTGTACTACCATTTTTAGTTGGCAATGGGGCAAATGTTGACAAATCTATAACATTCCATCCTGACTCCGGGAGAACAAGATCAACACTAGATTGAGTCAGGGGGGAGAGGTGATGAGTTGGTATGCAGTTGGTGGGGCACCTTATATGGTCAGATCTACGGCACAATAGGGGCCATGTAGCATTGATGCATGTTGGCGGTCTTCACCTCATGGCGGTCTTCACCTTATGAGGTAGTAGCTATGATCGGGGCAACGAGTGTGCGGTCGAGTGAGGACAGGCGATGATTGGCCATAGTGGTTATTGCTGAAGAAGTAATGCAACATAAAACGACATCAAATAATGTCGAGCCCAAGGATTTACAAGACAGGGATACATTATGGAATAAAAAATATTAAGAATCTCTAAGATTTTGAGTAATTCAAGATTGAACTAGTCATAATTGCCTGAATGCACACTTTTTCCTTCGATAAGAGCACCTTTTGCGTGCTCTGGAGCTCGATAAGTGCACATTTCTGGAAATGGAAAAAGTCCCTTTCCGGGACCACAAGCAAGCAAATGACAGTTTCTCCTTATGTGAAAGCTACCTAAGGACAACACCAACATGTCCTTAGGCCTTGTGTGAGCACATAAAAGCATATTTCAGCCCAAAATGGAATATTGCCCCTCCCTTGGCTCACTATCCACCATGTATGAAGGGAGGGAAATAGGTTTGAATTCTCACCTATATAAACCCTCAAAGAGATGAACAATTTGTGAGCACAAGGTTATGCTGGCCAAAGTTGCCCAAGCAACACTAGCTATTTGTGTGAACCAAGGAGCAAGAGCTGAAGAAGGGGACTCAATTGTTGACCACTCAACAATTTCAGTCCATTGCAGCAAAGAGAGAGAGTTTAATTGTGTCAGAAGGCATAGCTTGAAGGAAAAACATCCTTGCATCAGGTCCTATAGCCTCTACCTAGGCCCTTTGGTAAGTGGGTAAGATTTGTATTCATTCCAAGCATTAAATGAGAAGAAGGCCATCGAGCCGTTGCTTACCTTGTCATTGTTTGGAACTCTCTATTTAGCTTCTTTTTATGTTTTTAGTTTTACTTTTTCAATAGATCATACTTAAGTGTATTACTTTATTTTAAGTCTTATACTTCTGAGCTCCCCCCAGATACTACCCGTTACTTATGGTTTAGAGAAAAGACCACATTCTCTAAATGCGTGTGATTTCGTACACCTGAGTGTCAAATCCACCACAACTTAAGCTTTGGGATCCGGGAGGATTAATTGATGATAGGTATGGTGAGAGATATATTGGGGATCCCGACATTGAAAGTGCTGTGCAGGTAGCTGATAAGGGAATAGCCACAATGAGGGGTTTGTATGGGATTTGAGCATTGGGTCTCGGTTGCATTTAGGCCAAGGGGTGGCCCACATCTTTACGTTGCTTGAGAACAAGCAACGTTTTACTGCCCGAGGAGAATAGGTAATATTCCTAATTTAGCTTTTAGCTAATTAGAATATGAAATTTTAACCTTAATTAATAGATGAATAAGAGGGTAGGGGGACCCATAAATCCCTTTAGTAGGAATAAAACCACTTCTTAATGTGAATGCAGATCAATGTATTTGGATGGGGTTAAGATGAATAAACCACTTCTTAGTGTGAATATGGGTCAGTGCATGTGGATGGGGTCAAGATGACCAAATCAACAACATAGTAATAGAGGTAGTGGAGCTAGTGGAGGAAAACACAATCATTATAGAGGTTAGTGGCCATGTGTGCAACATCATTATTGTGTGGGGCCAAGGGTGTGATGGCTCACAAGCATAAAAGGAAGGTGAGGGCAGCCATAGAGAGAATTCTAGATTATTATTATTTTCTTTTCATTCAAAACTTGATCATGCTTGTATAGCCAAGTCTGTAGTGTTGTTTAGCACGCGGGTGTCTCCGAGCGGAGATCCCAACCTCATCCTAGGGGGGCTTCGAGTGCCTACTCAGGATAGGATTCTTGTTGTGCATGTGATATGATCTCATCATTTGGCATTCAAGTCATTTCCAAACCCTCTAGTGATGTGCAGTCAATCAGTGACTTGCACAATCTAGTAGCATAGTTTATTAGACGAGGGATAAATTCCATAGAACTTCTGCTTGGAATCCATTGAAGGGATCAACCCTTCAATAATTGGAATTGGGAGTACTTACCGCTATTCTATCTTTCAGTGCAACCCATAGATCTGCATACCTAGCAGTTATGCATTGCAAACTTGAGGAGGGTGATTTTCTGAGGTCAGCCAATCCAAAAATCCTTTCTAGGTTATTCTAGGTTTTTCCATAGAGGCGAGATTCCAAAACCAACCATTTTCTGAGCACCAAAACAACCTTATCTATGCACTCTTTTCAGCCAATAGTTGTATTTCCAACATTTCCAGCAGGGGCAGCGCAATGAGGTCTCCAGTAGAGCAACAGTTATGCATTGTTTTCAGTGGGGAGAGCTTGAGGCCATTCCAGCCCGCTTTTTCTGGCTTGAGTGATACTATTCTTGAGCACTGTTGTATTTGTATTCCACCTCATTATTAATAAAATGGCTCAGTTTTTCTACCTATTTTTATGGTGTTTGCAGTTTATTTCCATGTTGATGTAGTTTCCAATTTATTGTGTTTTTTATTACCGTCTTTCCTATTTGGAATATTATAGTTGTTCATTTACTTAGGATTACACATTTTTCCCTCTGTGCAAACAATTTGCATTAGTGTTTGATCTTAAACTATTGGGGTTTTTTCTCCTAGGTTGAACCTTCTATCCAGATTCAGAATTTGAAGGCGATGAGAACCGACAACAATCCTTGCGTTCTTCCTGCCACAAGTAATTTCGATACCTTGTGCGATTTATGAGTTTCTAATTTTTTCGTTTTCATATTTACTTGTTGGAGTATTTCCTTCAATCATAATTATTTGTTTTGTATACATTTAGTCCATCTTCGTCATATTTGCATGATTAGGGTAGGAAAGCTCCCCACTGTCATGAGTATCGTTTTTATATCATGTTTCTCTGTGCCATACTCTAGTTCATGTTTCACACCCTACAAGTGGCGTTATTACTAAGTCACTGTTAAATTCATTGAACATATCGTGGCTCATTCTTACAAACGTCCTTTCCCTTGTTGGCGGGTTAATTGACTAAATATAAGCTCACTATGAAGGTTTAAAGCACACGTTGAAAATTCTACTATAGCTTATATGCTCTAGTGACAGTTCCATGGATATCTACGTTTTGATAAAAAATTGTAATATGTTTCTTATTTATAATAGAGTATTATAGAGATGATTGTGTAAAATTAAAAGGATACAAAATATTAATTGTGCTTACGGACATCTTGTGTGTATTCTGAATCCCAATTACATTTCCTCATATTTTAAAATAGATGTGTTTGCATCTCGAGTGAGACTCTCATGTTATATTAATGAATTCCTTAAGTTTTTTATCTGTCTGGTATCCTCAAATGTTATGTTTATCTGGTATATTGTTTGTTTTCTTTACTAAATTCAAATGATTCACTTCTCTTTGATAAAACATCTATTTTATTTAGTTTATGTTTTTTTATTTAAATGCATCTATTAGTTTATTATTAAATGCAACTCCCCAACTTCTTTTCTCATTAGGATCATGCATTAAATTCTTTTATTTGCCATAATAGCCAAAAAAATGTTGCTTAAGAATTAAATTACAATATACTTTGTAATTCTCACAATAACTTAAGTAGCATTACTCATTTTGATTTTATTTTTCCAAAGAATATAAATAATATCATTTTTCAATTGCTAGATTTGTCTTAGCTTAGCAATTAAGTTTTCAAGCTTCTATTAATCATTCTAGAAATAGATTTGGTTTAGCTTATTAATTTTCAACCTTACGCTATTCGTTTTAGTAATAGATGAGAAAGAACATATGCTAATCCTCGAAGATAGTGTGACTACAATTATTATTTAAATTAATGATTAATGATCACGGCCAACCATTAGAGACATTGATTATTATCCTGTATATGTGATAAAAGACTATCATTTTACTTTTGTACATGATCGAATATATATTGCATTTACCTTCTATTTATTATACTTGGGTTCATAATTCGGTATATTTGTTTATATATATATATATATATATACGAGACATTAATCCTACGCCCTGCATATCTTGACAGGCATAGAAACTAATATACATCATCATTCCAACTTGTTTCATATAACATTAATCCCTTATTACAACGAGAATTTTTCTATTAACTTAAATGAGGTGGAAACTTCTAGTAATTTATTAAACAAAAATTGAATTTAAATCTTTCTACATGCGCATACCAAGTTGTAAAGAAGATTTTCCTCCCATGAGCCTCTCCTCGAGTTCTCCCTCGAGCAGTCCAGTTTCCCCGATGTTGACAACCTCTTTTCAAATAGTGAAGGCACTTTTAAGCCAACTTTTAACAGTTTCATAACGCTGATCTGTTATTCTATGTTTCCATATCCTAGGATTTTACTTTTGTTTTTCCAAAACACATTTTAAAACTCACTTTTCCTTAGTGTTGTTTTCTTACTCTTCCATTAAGTTTCTCTTTCTTTGGGATTTCTCAAATATTTTATTCACAATAAAAAGTTTAATTTTTATTTTTATTTCTGCAGAGGATTTATTAGAGAATTTGGGAAAGTATAAGAAATTATATCCTATCCTCATGGATAAGAATTTGGTTCTACTTTATTACTTGTCCTTACAAAAATTGACAACACAATTTCATTAATAATTATTAATTAAATTTATATTTTCCTCAATAATATAATTATTATAGGTCCACATAGTCTTTGTCCTATCTACATAAAACATAATAGTCGTAAATCAAGGGTTTTGCAGTTCACCTAAAACAAAAACACCATCCTCATTGTTAACGGATAACTCATGTTGAAAAACATCAGGAAAGATTCTTTCATGCTTTCTTATTTCTATGTAGCCTCTTGGGTGTAAAGTGCTTCCAGTTTGCACTTTCACCGAGAGCTACTATTTTATTCCAGAACCTTTGTTTTAACATCCCAATATACGAAGTGGTTCTGAAGAAAGTCCCCTTATATTTCCATCTATTTCAAAGCCTAGTAAACCATGTGAGAAGGAGCATGAACATATTTTTCAATGAAGATGAAAAAGCAGATTCTAACATGAATAGCTAGAGCCAATGTATATGCTCATGGGCCCCTTATTCCAAAAAGCTCAAGGGCCCACAATATTGGGGTGCTAACTTAGCACAACTTCGGTGTGAAGGTTTTCTTGTGAGGTTTTATTCTCAAGTACATGATCCCCAAACTCTTTGTGTAATATTTTCTTATATGAATAACACTTCTGGTGGTCTTGAATTGTGTTGATGTTATTGAATTTTACGAGAAATTGTTTGTTCCATTCATGTAATGCCTGGGTCCCAGTGCTCTGTTTGCTAACTTTGGTTGACTCTAGCTAAGTGGAGTATGGCATTTTACGCCATATAAAGCCTCGAACGAACTCATTGTAATAGATGTTTGATAGGCTGTTGTTGTATAAATAAATGAAAAAATCTCTGCCAATTATGAATACATCCATTACATACATGAGAAGCTTGTCCTCTAGTATTTGTTGTCTTTTAGTCTTCCCATCAATCTCTTGATATTAGTTTTTTATAGAGTGTTTTGTTCCCTTCCTCCAAAAAGTGTCTTCTAGAGGTTGATGTCTTTCATCCCTATTAGCGATGATAATCTTTGGTATCCCCTAAGTTTAAAAATTTCCTTCATAAAAACATTCACCACTTGTGCTTGAGTAGATTGCATCGGAATAAAATGTGCAACCTTTGTTAAGCGTGTCTACCACTACCATAATGGAATCATGTTTGATGCCAGTCACAGAGGTAGTCCTATTATGAAATCCATGACAATCAACTTCCCACTTCATTGGGAAGGGGTTTAGCAACCCAGCGTGGTGTTGATGCTCTACCTTGAATTGTTGGCACTCTAAACATCTTTCCAGGTAATCAATTGTTTCTTTCTTCATTAGGAAAAAAAACAAATTTTTTCATGATGTTGTCACCATCTTTTGGTAACCCGGATGAATGAGAATACGGTATCTTATGGTATTCATCCATAATATTACGCTACGATGGAGTATGTTATGAATATACAACCTTTGAGTCCACTGGATCAAAAATTTTTAGATTAGTATGGCATTAAAGACTATTTTTTTCAGCTTCTCAAAGCTTTCTTGACATTGGATCTGCTCAAACTTCACACATTTTTCGCCAAGAGGTAATGGGATAAGCTAATGAAAATCCCTCCTCAAATACGCGGTATCATCCGCAATGCCCATGAATGAATGGATTCTTGATACATCCCAGTGGGTATGGGCCAATTTAAACTGCTTGTACATTTTACGGGTCTATCGCCAACCCCTCTTAGATAACATGTCCTAGATCTTTGAAACTTTGGTTTGTCGAACTCACATGTTGAGTTTTGCATACGATTGGTGTTCTATTTAGTGTTTTCAACACTATTCGTAGGTGTTCATATGTTCCTCTTTGTTCTTAGAGTACACAGAATGTCATCTAGAAAAACTAACACAAATTATCTAGTGTTGTGTAGAAATGATGAGACAGAAGGTAGTTGGGCGTTAGTGAGTCCAAAAGGTAGGAATATGAAATGTGTCATGCGGGTTAGAAAGCTTTTTTGTGGATTTCTACATATTTTATGCGAAAATGAGTGATAACTGGTCCCAAATCAACTTTTGAAAATATTATTTGCTCCCCTTGCTTGATCAAACAAGTCGTCTGTCGTGTTAAGGAGTGCGAGTTTTTTATGGTAAATTTATTTAATTGTATGTTATCTATACATCGTGGGGTACCATCTTACACCTTTATGAATAAAACGAGGCTCCCCATGGCAGCACACTTGGTCTAATATATCATTTTGTTGTGATTATTATGTCTTTAGATTCAGTCTCTGTGATTCAGGTGTACTCATTCTATATGAGGCTTGACTGAACGACTCTCAGTACCCGATTCAATAGAGAAATCAATATCTCTCTAAGGGGGAAAGTGAGGATTTATTTAGGAAATTTAAGTCCTAGTTAGTGGTAAGTTTTCTAAGTGTTTTATGTTGTCCCAAATGTCGGTTTACTACATACACTAGACAGCCCTTCCTCTGTGCCCCTTCAGTTGTAATTTAGAAATTTGTCTAACAGACGGTTTTAGTTTCCTCTTACTACAATTGGCTGTCATAATGCATTTGTGCAATTTACTATTTTTATAGAAAGTTTAACTATTCATTACCTTTCTTCAACCAATCCATACCAACTAGGTAAAATCATAAGATCCTAAGGGAAGGATATTCATGTTGGAATCTGTGTGTATACTGTGGAATTTACATCGTATACTTCTTATTTATGTTGTGCCTTTTTTGGTGATGGTAGTATTTGCACCGGCAAAGTGTTGAAATTTTTATGTCTACAATTTACATTTTTCCACTATGTGTGGACTAATATAGCTTAGACTAGCTCCAAGATCAATTAAAACATATACGAGTTGGTTGAGATGATACCTTTAATTTCCAATCATGGTTTGTGTCTTCAAACATGGTCTTTCTAATTAGAGTGTTGATTCAAGGAATGATTCTTGTGACATCATTCACCATGATTTGCCATAAGTAGACATGAATGTTTTAGACACTTGAGGTTGTGTGGGAAGTCCCTTAACATGTGAGGTTTATCCACAGAACTTGGTGGTTCCTTGGGTTTCACCACTTGCATATCGTTTGTTGTTCCCTTCCATGGGCTTGGATCCTGTGTGAGAATGGGATGGTTGATTTTCCCCACCTTAAGTCTTTCTTTGAGTGGTTTCACAAAAGTTTAGATAGGTTGGTTTAGGTCCTTTTTAGCTTGTTTTTGTATACATTTTCATTATTTTACCAGTTTTCAAGTTGTCATTCAGACCTTTACATTTACGATAGCAAAGTTTGGATTTTCTAACATCTTCATCCATAGTCTTCGGTTATCAAACTCAATTATCTCTTTGTATATCATGGTGAAGATTTAAAATGTTGTACCTTTTTTCTTCTTCTCTTATGTATGGTACATAGTGAAGTAAATTTGTGAACTTTGTCACAAATTCATCTATAGTGAAGCTGACCCCCTTAGCTCACGAAATTATTTAGCTCTATTATCATAATACCTTTCACTAAGGTATGAAGATTTAAAATTCTCTCAAATTCTTCCCATGAGGCTGTCTTTTCATCGGCCAAGTGTTTAATTTTTGTCTCCTCCCACCAGTGTGGCTTTGCCTGTGATAAACTTCAGCACTTATTGATTTCAGCATATATATACTTGAAATATTTCACCATGACCGAGAATGAAGCACATTCTCTTCCTTTACTCATCAAAGTTCGGAGGCTTTATCTTGTAGAATTATCCTACAACTCCTTTACCTCCTTTGGATTTAAAGTCTACTTTCCCAGACGCCTCCCCCACTCTTAGACTTCTACGAGTTGGTTTTTGTTTCTTTTCTTTTAATTTTTCTTGTTCTCCCTCTTGATGACTAGATTCGAGAGGATAATTCTCCTATCGACCTCTCTTGTGTATTCTTAGCTTACATTGATTATTCCTTCATCCATTGAACCATTTCTTGCTACAGATTTTTTGATAATTTTCACTTGTCTGGGTGTTAAGATTCGAAGGAATATCCTCCCTAGTTCCACGTACAAATATTCTTTGTTTTGACATGACAATAGATGTAAATTTGTCTACAAAATATATGAGATGCACATTAAACCATTAGCATTAATAACCACAATATACAATTGATCATTTTTGTAAAACAATTTTTAACTATATAATTAAAATTTCCACACAGTCAAGATATTTAGTGATCGAGTTTTCCAGTTAGTAGAATACACTTTCGCATAACATTATGAGAGATGGAGGATTCGAATCAGTGATAAGTTAGACCTTTAGTATGACAGATAATAAGCTTTGAGGTCCTATCCTCTTCCAAAACAATATCACATGTTTTCTTCTCATCCTTATAAAATTCTTTTAGAAATGATCAATGCTAACAGCTGACTAGATTAATGCTTTTTCTCATTATTCTTATTAATTAATTTTTATTTTTATTAATAAAATTAATTAATTAATAATAATTATTAGTATCTAGTTTCTAATAATTAAATAAATTAAAATTAAAAATAAAAATAAAAATTATATTAATATTTGATTAATTAAGATTTAAAATAAAAAAAATTATTATAAAATTAATTAATAATAATTATAAATAATAAAACTTAGTTTTATTAACATTTATTTACTCTTTTGAATAAATATTTGTTAATATTAATTAAGTGAACGATTATTTATTATTATTTTTATTGATTTATTAAATAATTCTAATTATTATTATATTATATATTCTCACTAAATTATTGATTAACAATTAACTCTTATTCTATTTAATTAGATATTATAAGTCAATAATTAATTTCAATTAAAAATTAAAATGTAAAATTGTTTATATTTAGATTTTGTGTTACTCACATTAATATAAATATAAACAAATTTATTATAATAAATTGTCTTTATTGTTAAATTAAAAATTTATTAAATATTTATTTGAATAGAATAGTTTTTTATTTATTAAAAATTTATTAGAATAGATTAAATTATTTCTTATAATAAATAAAAGGAAATATTAATATTAAATTAAAAAAGATATATGATATCATTTATCATAATTTATTAAAGATTTATAAATTATTTATTTATTTATTAAATTAAAATTTATTAAATAAATTAATGCATTTATTAAATAAATTAATAGATTATTAATTAATTTGTTTTATCGAATTTTTTTCTCTCTTTATCACTATATTAACTTTGTCCTTCTTTCATTCTTCATTCAAAATTATTGTCTTGAAAATGGATCCAAAATTCGGATTAGAAATATAATGATATTTTTTAAAGCGTGGATAATCAGGATATTTCTTCCAATTGAATCTTTAGTGTCGGGGTCCGTAAGCCCACTTTCATAACCACGATGCCGCTTGTCATGTCCCAATTTTTTTTTTTTTTGTATCATTCTTTTTCATATGTCGTGGCGTCCTCACCATAACATTTAGATAAAAATGATCTTTAATTGGAAGTAGGAGAACTCATATCTCTCTAGTTACCTTCATGTATCACTATCATAGTGTCTTAGTTAATCGAATACCTAACTAAGTTAGAAGAACTCTTAGTTCTCTATTCAATTACTTATATTACCTACCTTAACTCTTAGTTCTCTTTTTTAGTTTCATACATTACCTATAGTCTATACCCTTAATCCATTTTCTATACACTATACTTGGTTATACTAATCCCCAACTATTGCATAATTAATAATATTTAATGACCATTATATCCTTTACTCCTACCATATTGTATATTTATTTATGGATTGAACTGGCTTAACTTATCTGTCTTATTACGCATTTAATTAGTGCCCTTCCCACTGACGTGTCTCACCCAAACCTCGCCATTTGTCCAAGACCATGTCTTTGTATGTCCTCATGTTACCATTCTCGATGCCATGGAGGAACGACCGAGATCGATGGGGATGGAGGTTTAAAGTAAAGAATCATAATGAAAATCAAAGGGTTTACTTGCCATATATTTTCTCATTTTGACCATTTCACTCATAGAGTTGTTGAAGTCGGGGCTTGAGGTTGTGTCACCATTGCTCCGAGACACAGTAAATCGAATTGATGGTTCCATTATGAGCAGGGCCCTACCATTACGTCTCTCTATGTCAATGGTAGCATGTTGGTTGTGGGAGTATGTCACTTTGTAGAGCATTTCTTCGCCTATTTGGCTCACAATTGAGGGTTTCTGATTTCTCAACATTTCTTGCTTGTCTATGGTGTGTGGTTCTTAATGTTGAATTGACTCTTAATTTTCGTTTTTTCATTGGAGAAAATTCATGGCTAGAGTCGGCCTCAACACTTGAATCACGAATATTTGTCATTTTTTTATACTCTGTTTGGTATATCTTTGTTTTTCTTTGGGTTGTAAATACCCATCTCATTTCGTTTTATCCTAAGCATGGAAAAAATTCTCGGGTTTACTGTGCCTTGGACACTTGGGTAATACTCTTCACCATTCTCCACCCAGCATTCTTGTGACAAATAATTTGGTTCAATTCCAGCCTCGATAACTCTTGGCCTGAGGTAATTTCTCATTTACACTTTCAAGTTCTGTGTTTACTTAATTTGTATATCATTCGGGTTACGGGTTTACATATATCCACAAGTAAATTTGCGTTTGGTCACATATGCATTCGAATAGTTTCTTTTGTATTAGATTCCACTCACCCATATGATTCAGGTTTGATTCATAATTGTTGGATATGCTAACCAAATAATTGGATAATCTCCATTACATCCTTTTAATTTTCTGGGTTAAATTCAACATGAAATACATTAGATAGGTAATGACTATCACTCTATCTCATTAAATTCTAGGTTTTACATTTGATTTATTGTTCTAGTTATATTTGTGATATATTTACTAGGGCTTGAATCATCTTCTTTCCCTGTGATTATAGGTTTAATATTACACATAGTATTTTCTATTCATTAGCACGAGTTCACATTTGGAAATTCATTATGATTATAAGAGAAATTCTGATACAGTTTCTATTTTTGATTCTTTGAAATTGTGTAAGAAATGGAGTTTTCTTCCTTAAAGTTCCATGCTAATTCATATAGCAACTTGGGTTCTGATAGAGGTTTTTGTACAACCCTTCTTACCTGTTGTTATGTTTATCATTTTGGTATTAAATATTGAAAAAAATTTCTTAGGATTACACATTTCCCCTCTATGCAAGCAATTTAGATTATTCATTTTAGTTTAAGCCTATTAGTTTAATTGAGTTGAACATTCCATCCATATTTAGAATTTAGGCAATGTGAGAACCCGGCAACAATCCTTACTACATCGCCACAGTATTTCTACCTTGGGAAATTTATGTGTTTTAGTTTGTTCTTTTTTCATATTTACTTCTTTGAGTATTCCTTCACTCACAATGTTATTTGTATGCTGCAGGTGGATTCATCCTTTTCATGACCTTCCATGATTCGGGTAGGGCATCCCTCTTATCCTTCTGTGAGTGTCATTTTTTTATATCATGTTGCTATGTACCTTTCTCTAATTTTGTGTTTCATACCCTTGTAGGTGTGCTGACGATTGGTTCCAAGTGTTTGTGTTAAATTCATTGTTCCATCATGGCTCAACCTCCTTTTATTCGTCATTTCCCAATTTGGTAGGCAGTTTTTACTTTATGGGTAACCTTGATGATTCGAAGTTACATGAATTTATGCAAATGCTATTGTAGCCATATCTTTCTGTGATAGTGCCATGGACAAAGTACGAGTTTTGATATAAATTGTAATATTTTCTTGTTACTATTTAATCTTTAATAAATATGTAAAATTAAGGATAAATGTTAATTGTGCTTATCTCGACAACTTGTTATGTGTCTGGATCTAAATTAAATTTCCTCATCTTTTGTGATAGATGTGCTTATGCATCTCGAGTCAGACTCTCTTTTTATATTAATGAATTTATTAGATGTTTATCTATCTTAGTATACCTCTAGATGCTATGTGACTTCACTCCTCTTCGATATTGTTTGATGTATTTACTAAACTCAATTGATTCCACTTCTCTTTGATAATAAAAATATATATGTTTAGTTTCAATAAATAAATGCATACATTAGTTTATTTTTAGGTAACTCTAGCTTCTTTCTATATTGGATCATGCATTTACTTTGTGTTGCCATAGTAGCGAAACAAATATTTCTTAAGAATTAAATTATATTATACTTTGTAATTCTCACATTAGCTTAGAAGTATCATTCTCGGTTTGGTTATTTTAGAGAATATAAATAATATCATTTTCATATTCTTTAATTTACTT
This sequence comes from Pinus albicaulis, assembly GCA_034641835.2. Classification (NCBI taxonomy): domain Eukaryota; kingdom Viridiplantae; phylum Streptophyta; class Pinopsida; order Pinales; family Pinaceae; genus Pinus; species Pinus albicaulis. The sequence continues at coordinate 114,958 of JAXQQM020081753.1, read as the reverse complement.
AAAGCTTAGCTTCTAAGTTTTCAAGCTTATTCTATTCATTTTAGTAATAGATCGAGAATGAAAACTTCGTTAATCCTCAAGACATTGTGACTGTTATTATTTAAATAATTTTTAGAGTAATAGATAGAATAGCTTTACCTTTAATCATAAGACATTATGACTATAATTATTATTTAAATAATTTTAGTAATAGATGAGAATGAAAACTTGTTAATCCTCGAAGACATTGTGACTATAATTATTATTTAAGTTGTGGTGTAATTCCTGAGGCTTTGTCAAAAACATTTATCCCTCGTATCATGATAAAGGATATCTTATTTTTACTTTTGTACATATGAAGATTATCTTTGGATTTACCATATGTTCATAAACCTACTTGGGTTTATATATATATATATATATATATATATATATATATATATAACAAATATATGAGAACATAAGGAAACTAATAGACATCACTAATTAACCTTGTTTCATATAGCATTAAATACTGTGACAAAAAGCACTCATTGTCTCGTTTCTAAATCCATTTCCTAAAAACACAAAATGAATAGGCATAAACGGATGAGGACGAGTAGACAAGGGCCTTGATCTTTAAAACAATACAAAATTAATAAATTAAAAAGCATGAAAAAAAGTCAAAAAAACCTAAATATTCCAAAAAATAAAAAAAATAAAAATAATCACCTACCAATAGGTGCACCTTTGGTAAATTAAGGTCACGTTAAATTGAAATTGCAGAAAATATTTTATAAGAAAAAGTTTGTTGAACTTTTAATGTCGGTTTTTTTACTTTTGGCTAAAATTTTGGTTAGTGACACTCTCAGCAAATTGTAGAATAAGTATGACAAATGGTGGAAAAGTTTTGTAATTCGACCTAACTTTAAAAGTTTATGCTTTAAAAAATTCAATCGAACTTTGAAAGTGAAATTTTGATTGCTTTTCTCATGAAAATGTAACCCACCATCGCTTTTGAACCGAACCCTAACGCTCATAAGTAAAATGACAAATAATAAGACATAGTTGATATATAAGAGGTAGTTGCTATATGTACAAAAGACATGGGTGTTTATAAGATTGATTAATTTAATTAGTGTTGAACTTTGTTATCGTGCTATAGTTTGTGTTTATTCATTCTAAATTTAGATGGTAAAAAATTCTTTAATAATTCTTGATTCTTAGAGGCTTGAATACATAAACACACATTGATTTAAACCATGATAATCATAGAGAGCTAGAGTGGGAGCATAAATGGGTGATATATGAAAAGCAATAAAGATACAAATTAATTTCCTAGAGTGAGGAGCATAAGTATACGTTAATATATGAAAATTAATAAAGATACAAAATAATTTCATTATAATTCTAATATAATGGACGCATAATTTGATTTAAAATAATATTTATTTATTTTTAATTTTTTAAAAATTTTGTATTAATGGGTAGGATGAATGTGTTTTCATGTCTCCCATTTTGTTTAATAAAAAATCGTTAAGGAGTTTTTCTTATTTTTTATAATATTAAAAAAGAAAATATTATTTGGTAAGAAAAAGGGAAAAAAATATTATTAAAAAAGGACTAGAGAGAAATTATAAAATAAGGATGGATTCATTTGATTATAATATTTTTTTCTATTAAATTTCATTTTTGTTTATTTTGGGATTGTTAGCATGAAGAAAGGTATTTACACTTTACAAATTCAATAAATTTAAGTCCTCATTCTAGAAAATTCAAGCGTCTCCCTAATGAGAAATTTTGAGAGTTCAATAAATGATTTATGAAACATGCTCTAAGACAAGTGTCTTCACATTTTGTAGGTGGAGAAAGGTTCCTGCGTACATCTTTTTGGAGCAACAACTATAGGTTAGAAATTTTATGCTTTTGGAGAGGTTTCCCCTTGGCTATAACATGAGTTTATTCATTTTGAAAAATAGAGATTGAGGGGAATATCTAGGCCCAATTTATCTATTTCTGTGTGTGCAAAGGTAATGTAATGATCATAAAGGTAACAACACATTTTCTCACTTGCTTGCGTCCTCGAAGGAATTTCTGCTTTGCGTTTAGATGCAGATGGCTTTGTATCATGGATGCGGCAGGGCGGGGAGCCTCTCCCCCCTCCTATCTCCCCTGCTGTGGCCTTTGGACAGCCTATCTACGAAAGGAAACGACCTCTTCACGAGAAGTTCCAACGTTCATCAAAAAATTAGATGAAATGCGAGAGATCGCTGCACAGAAGAGCGGACAATCAAAATAGCACTCGCCTTCGTAAACGGAAGGGATTTAGTCGGGAGCGGTTATGGAGCAGCTGACCCATCAACAAAAATTGTGAGATGAATGGATCCAGCAGGCTAGGGAGCCTCTGCTAACAGAAACAACGTATTCTTTCTGTTGTTGGTCGAGATTCTTTATTTTGAATTCACAACCAAGGAAAGCGGGACTGGTGTTGAAAATGGTCATATTTCATGGGAAGCAGGGGTCTTTTCCTCAACAAATGGACCCACGACTTCGACCCTTACGCGATGTCCCTAAGAGTTCTGTTTGGGTCAGAAGCTCTGTCTGCCGATCCATTCTTTGGAGCTTCCAAGCCTTGCGAAGATTGGTAACGCTGGGTCGCTTCATAGACACGCGGCAATAGGGGCCAATACCTGCGCACAGAATATGTGAGACAGCCTTGAAGGCTGATGCGGAAGCCATAAAACTCACAGTCAGGAGATTGACGGCACTGAAAGCTTGGATTACGAGCAAGCTGCCCTTTAAGTACGAGAATCACCCTGAGCATAGTCATATCAGCCAAAGCCCACGCAGGGACAAGGTGGAAGAAGAAGGATGGAAAGAGATAAAAAACGATCACAAAGCCCTCTGGAGCGGACAAAATGGAACCATAGGAATAAGCCCAACCCAGACAAATCAATCACAAAAAGAAGGCCTCTGTCAAATTTAAGGAAAAATACCTAAGAAACTGTAAAGCTGAAATGTCAAGACAAAAATGAAAGAAAACGCGGGACAATCATCTGCTTCCCTAGAAGGCGCAGCAGAGACAGAGACACGAGGAACACATCGGTCACGGGCTCGGCTGGGGAGGGCGAGAGTCGGAGGAAGACACCGATTGGATGGCTGTAAACCCACCCTATCCACAGGTAAGTGGGGGTGGAAATCAAAGAAAAACGAGAGAGGAGAAAACCTGTCTGGATGTCCTCCAGCTCCCGAGAAGAAAACCCTCAAAGGAATGATGAACACTAGATCGAGAGCATGAAAGAGGCTCAGGAGTCACCAACTCTGAAGTGATAATAATGATCGTCTCTGGAGGCTGAAGGGGTTCCAGACGGCAAACTAAAGAAGAAGCCCTAAAATACATTGTTAGGCTGCATTCGCTGAAATCCTTCTCATCCAGGAGGCAAAGATGGAGGACAATGCTCCTTCTGGCCCAATGGGAACATGATCGGCAGTAAGGGATGGAAGAGGCATGGTGCTAGAGGAGCCTGGCGGAGCTTTGCCTCCTTGCAGGACGACTCCAAATACGATGGAGTCAGAAGAAATCTGCCTCAGTGGTTCTCGGCTCCTCACAAAGACTGCGGTCGGCTTAAGTAAGTATGTTCAATCTTTATGCTCAGGTGCTTCCCATGGGAGAAATTTTCTTTGGGACCGCTTCCAATCCTTTCTGTTGCTGATGGCTGTGTTGTGTGCCGGGTGATGCGAATGTCACTGCGGCCATTGATGAAAAAAGGGGGTTCCATTGTAGGGATCCGAAGCTAGAGTGGGTGGAAGACATTAACATGGGCGGATGCGGAGGACATCAAAACTGCTGTGGAAAATATCTGGACTAATAGAAGAGTGGGCCCAATCTCATTTGCTGTTTGGACAGTTCTGTCTGGCCTTCCTCTTTCCTTCTTGTGGGTGTTTGTTAACCTCCTCTAAATCCTCCCAAACTGCACTTCCGATCATAAACCCTTGACCTAAAGCTCTCCCTTGATGGCAATCATTTAATCCTTTAGATTGACATGCTTGTGGATTGACAGAGGGTTTCCGGGGAAGTGGTTCTAAAGCTGGGAACCGCGGATCACAGGATCCCCTTTCTATATGCAGGAAGAGAAAATAGAGGCCTTAAAGAGAACTCGAGGTGAGCTAAATCTCTGAAAACACCCACGGCCAAGAAAAGACTCCCTAGATAACCTTACTTCATCAATCGGCAATGGAAAATCTTTGTAGTTACAAAGCGGCAAAGAAGTTGAGTTGCAAAAACATAAATTAGTAGGGAGGAAGAGATACGGAGACAAAATCAAACTTATGATTTACGGGCCGAGCGACAAAATACCGAGATTCTTTCATAAAGCAAACCGAAGCTGCAAACAATTCATGTTATTTGAAATGTCCCGGTCAAATTTTGAAGGAATCAAAAGAGCGCTTTCACCTTCTTCAAGAGCTATACGGCTCCCGAAAATCCTCCTATAGACCCTCATGCCTATCCTCTTGACCAATTCCTCATTAAATGGAGTTCTCCGTTAACTCCATCTTTTGTTACTCGGAATTAGCATGGATGACTCAAAGGCTTTGGACGGCATGGAGCCGGATAAAGCTCCTGGGCCGGATGGGTTCAACTGGAGTTCTGGAACCAAGCTGGTCCCTATCATAAGCAAAGACCTTACGAGAATGGTCGAAGTCTCCAATCTTGCTCCAAGATCGGAGGCACATCAACAGGCAGCTGCACTGCACGATTCCGAAAAGAGAGAGTGCTTGATTTTGGTGAATTTCGGCCCATTTCACTATGTAATACAAGTTATAAAGTTTGATTACCAAAACAATAGCTAACCGCCTCAGAACATTTTGGGACATCATCCCGGAAAACCAGGGGCTTCATCAAAAGGGAGAAAGATTACGGACAATATTGTATTGGATTCAAAACGATTCATTCAAAGCTGCCCGAGCGAAAGAAAAGGAATGGTGATAAAGCTCGATACGGCAATGCCTTTGACCGGGTGAAACATGATTTCACGTTGTTATGAAGAAAGCGGGCTTCTATAACATTCATAAGGCGGGTGAAAGCATGTCCCCACGGATTCGCATTTGGTCCAATGGCCGATCTACTAAGTTCTTCTAGGGGCTTACGACGGGCGCCTTTGTCCTTCCTCACGTATTCAAGCCTACATTTCTTAACTTCCTTTCGACCAGCGCCAACAAATCCTCTCTCTTCACAGCCTCAAATTGTTCCTAAGGTTAAAAGATATTAATCTCATGCCAATTTGCCCGTGATATTACGCGGAGGCGAGCATAAACTCAACAAGATCCTTTAAGAAAGGAGTTGGACATTTATAAGGAGGTCTCGGGAAGCAAGATAAATTACCTAAAGCACTATCTTTGGGCTGGAATTATAGGTCAAGGAGCTAGCCACGACATTGCCATCTTTTAGAGATGAAAGGAAACCATTCACAGGAGTTTTAGTACCTTGGGATTCCAATCTTCAAATCTATTACTAAAGTTGCCCCTTGGATACACAGCGACCAAATTAAAAATAGAATCATGCTTGGGTGCCTCTTAGGTGAACAATGCGGAAGGTTATCTGATGAAAAATGTCCTCACAAGCATACCCTCTTTATAACACTCCATTAAAACTCGCTCCCAAAACCTATCTCGGTAAAATGAATGGCCTGTTGAGAAGATTCCCTGGGGAAGGGAGAAAAATAATGAAAAAAGACTTCATAGTTAGCGAGTGCTATTAAAGCCAATCCCGGAGGAACTTCCAATTAAGATCTGGGTGCGAGAATCTCACTACAGGCCTCAAAATTCGCCCAGGGTATTGTTCTTTGAAGGCTTCACCGGGTAAGAAGCTCTACGGAAGAAATATTTCAAGGAGACGGCTCGAGATGTTTGGACTGACCTCAAAAACCACTGTGAAGCTCTCAGATCTTCAAACTCTGTCTTCCAAGCTTTGGAGCAGATTATGTCACAACCTCTGTTTGGATTCTGAGTAATGGAAAAAAAAATCAGAATTTGGGATGATAGGATCCTCGGTGGTGACCTACGAACCACATTGAAGGCACAGCAAACAGTAAATTATTCGGTCCAACAACCTGAATACCCTACGGGACATCTCAACACGGATAGACGATCCTGAAAGGAAGCGAGACATTTGGTACACAGGAGAAGTTCCCACAACGGCTAACGGTTTGACATCGTTCCTTTTAGATATGCTCAAGGGGAAATCTCCCGGCCAAAGTTGCGGCTAAGGACAAACGTGCTGATTAGGGCTCATACTACGGCAAGTTCTCGATCTCGAAGGTTGCTCAAGTAGGACAACGATTCCTGTCTCCCCTCTGGCCCAACTCAGTGGAGATTGTGGACGCTGTCTTTCGCTCCCCAAAATCGACTTCTTCTGCTGCTGGCCCTGCAAACGTTCTCACAGGAGCGTCTTGGCTTGGAATGGAAGGGCCCTCTAGATACCCACTCTGTGTGTGTGGGGAAGAGTCTGCTAATCATGTGTTCTTTGCTCTGCCCCCTTTGCGTGTCAGAGTGCTGAGGCTGGAGGCGACAAAGTGGAGATCCCGGTAAACTTGCTTCATGCTGGGCCACCTTATCTCATTCACATTTTATAAAAGCCTCCTCAACGAGCTGGATGTGGATTCAAAATTCTATCTTTGGAAAGTAATAGTTGAAGAAACAATAGACTGTTTGGGATGGTGTACTCCAGGTAAAATAATCTCTAAAATCCAAGGCTTTCTTTGGCGGGAAAGCTCTGGAATCTAAAACTTCATTGAGGAACAAACTGACTTTGGATTGTGAGGAGGGAATCTTGCTCAGTATTATCTAATTTTGGTATCAAGCCCCCCTTTGCTATACTCCATGATAATTTAAATCCATGAAAAGCGAGAATTCATCAAATGGCGATCCACTACGAATGAACCATTTGCCTATTTTTCGACGGGGCCTCAAAGGCAATCCAGGAGTTGCGGGTGGTGGTGGGGGTTCTTCCCCGGAGGATGGGTCAATGAACTTCGGTATCAATGAAATTTAAGAATCTGGAAACTAATAAACAGGCTGAAGCTACGAAACACGCCAACGGAGCAAGAAGCGGGTTATCAATAAGACATTTTGTCTACGGCGGTCTTCGAATCTGAGCTGATCATTCAGCGTTGAATCTCAAGTCAAATCCTACGCAAATCCATCTGTGCCATCCTTGAAAATCGGACTTACTCACAATCGGCTGAAAATCATATCTCATTCTTCCATATTAGACATCGGAATGTCTAAACGATCTTGAAGCCAATGTGGGCTCCAATCGTAGCAGGAAGATCCCTATTAGTAAATCTTTGTTGGGCTTGAATCATCGCCCTTAATCCCCCAAAGAGTCGGCCTTTGTTCACAAGGTTAGTTGATTTCAGACCTGCAGGACAATTACAAAGCAACCGATCAAAGATTTTGAACTCAATTCTGCCTCTTTGGATCTTCTTTTAAAGCCATCTCTGTCCGGTTTGCTCTCTCTTTGTCTCGTGATTTGGGTAAGCATCGGACTTTATAGGGTTCATCTCAATGGGAAATGTAAGTCGATTGGGAAGTTTTCAAAATAGTCATCATGGCTCGGGTTGGGAACTTGAGCTTGACCACATCATTCCAATTTTGGCGATCAAAGATGGTTCTCCTTGTGTGTCTTGCCCCCTTGAATGGATAAGCAAGATCATCATTGCAATGAATGCAACTGGTTTTCCATTTATAGACTAGGCGCCATCTCATTTAACATATAAAAATATGATCCTTGACTGAAAGCTGGTGTAATCCTTCGATGAGACGAAGCCATTGTAAATCTAAGACCAGAGAACAGATAATCTCATCAGAAACAGCAATCCTACGTGAGAATTTTGATAATAACAATAACCGTTACAGTCTAAAAAAAAAAAATATTGGCTTTTACAATGTTTTACTATGTGGGGATTAATCTTGTCTAACATTTTGGGTGGACACTCCACTCATCCTCAAAAACCAAAAAAATAAAATTTACCATGTTTAAAAAGTAAAAAATATTTTTTTTTGTAAGCTTGGTAGGACCTTTCTTTTCATTATCTTTCAAAAAACAAGCAAGTTACATCCATATGCTAAATGGTTAGGTGGCCTCAACCTGCCCTAAGGGAAACCATGTATGTTGACAACCTAACGACATGATAAGCCATCCAAAAACAAAATAGAGTAAGACTATCCAACCATGCTAAAAAGGTTTGATTGTCATTTTACTACTTAACATCTAGATATCTATGAACATACTGAAAGTATTGAAGAGACAAAAACAACTGCATACACTAATAATTAAAATAGAGGAGAAACCCCAGACTACTCATCGTCTGCTGAGTCAACCAGAGGCGGAACCTTTACACTTGTCCCGGGAAGTTCATATTGCGGAATGCATGGGATATGATTTTCTATGCGGCTGAGATGGTCGTTTTGCTTCTGAAGTTGGAATTTGATTTGCTGAAAATCCATACTATAATCTGGGAAAGCCTAAGTGGTCATGGCTGAGCCCGAAGAAATATGATCCAGGGCTTTAACCAAGAGGCTCTTCATCAACCAATAAAAGTGAAAAGTCTTCTTATATTGAGAAGTATGACCTCGAGAATTCCCAGGGTCAGGAACCAAGGTCTGCCAGTCATCTAAGTCAATGTCTAGTAATTCCACTTTCTCATTTAAATCTGCTTCCCATTGAGCTATGAGCTGACGAATTGGGGCGAATCCCACCTCATATGCAGTAGTCACTTCATCAATGATCCTGGAGGTGGACTTATGCCCACGTGATTTACCACTGGAGGTGTTGAGAGTATTGGACGTTGTGGCCGCTTTGGTCTGCTTCCCGAGACCACGAGAACCAAGTGTGGTCTTTCCTTTCCTAGAAGAACTGCGAGCCATAGTGCTAGAATTGTGGAACAAACAAAACAAACTGAAACCAACAAATTTAATACCATAATGTCGACCCAAAGCAAGTTGAAAGCTAGGAGAAAAGTGTTGCCAAGGGTCACACCTAACCAGGGGACCTGTTAAGGTAATCAATTGTGAGAGTCATGACCCTTACAAAACCCAACGAGATCTCCTTTTGCATCCCAGGAACCCAAAATAGAAATAATCTCAATGCCCATAGACATAAGTCCGACAATAATCAAAACAACCGAGGGTATAATTAAAAGCCAACCCATTTCCATGTCGAGACCTTGATACTTCAGGTCCATGACCACAAATTTCCAAAGGTAGATCAAAGCTAGTGCGCCAATGACAAAACAAAAGAGACCAGGAGCAACCCATAGGCCTTACAAGCAGAATACCCATATGTGGCAACATAACTCCAAAAAACACACACTGGAATATAAAAAATGAGACAATCTTCAAACAATTTTGAGACCACATTAACCACTTCCAAGGAATACACCTTCCAGACCCACCCATTCAATGTGCATCCCTTCTTCGATGAAACCAGTAGAAAAGTATGACGATCCATGGCAAAGAAATATATGATATGACTGAGAACATACCCAAGACAGATGACCATAACCCACTGTAAATGAACCAGAGTCCCATGAAATACCTCCATGGAGTCCTTCCACAGGCTGTCGAGCTGCTCAACTCCAACCTTATGCCAAATCGAATCATAGACAAAGGACTTACCAAGTTTACCAACAAAAAGGACTAGAGCTTGTTGTGTTATAGTGTTGTTTCCACCTTTCCTAATGAAATTTATGGCATTCATGTGAGCAACCACCACTCCATGTGCTTTGTGCACATGGAGGGTAGCAAAGGGTTGCCTTGGGATCTAGAGAGTGTCCATCAACTAGTGGTGTGACCGAAACTTTCTCGCTCACACCCCAATCGGGGATATGGGTTTGGATCTTGGTTAGATTGTCGACTTTACTTATTGTCTTGCTCTAGGATTGCATTTAGGGGATGAAAATTGACCTCCAGGGGAGGGGGTGGCCAAGCCATCTCAATGAAACATCCCTCATGATAGCAACCCCAATTCGCTAGAAAATCCATAACTTTGTTTCCTTCTCTCCGCACATGGGAAGTTAGGATATAATCTAAGTTATGCAGGAATTTGCCTACTTCCTGCACTAATCAAATAGTGCGCCAAATATGGCTGAAGTTTTCCCATCTTGCTCCCTGGTTCAACTTTTTGATGATTTCTATCACCATTTTTGAGTCTCCTTCAATCACTAGCTTCTGTATACAATTCTAATGGTGGTTAGGAGGCCTTGTTTAACAACATTAAATTCTAGTCATTATTGGTTGCAAAACCACAATCTGCCGCATAAATCAATCTCGTCCTCTTAAGTGAATCCTGAAAGAGACCCCCAAAACCAGTTATCCCCAGATTGGATTTAGATGCACCATTAAAGCTTAATTTAATAAAATCTTCTGGAGGAGAAGAGAAGTGTTGAGGAGCCACGACAAGGGCAACTAGAAGTTTCCACAAGCTCGGAGCAATCACAGAAGGGGACAAATTTAGCAGAGATAAAATTCTAGCTTCACAGGGAACAACCTACTAATCATCTAGATGCCATTTCTCTGCTAATTATATTGTTTCTCTAATATTTTGAGTTATGTCCTGCCATACAATCTCCTGGGGTTTGTGGCGATCTTTAAACATCCTGTTATTTCGTTCCTTCCAGATAGCCCAAAGGAGGAATCATAGAGCCAATGCCCAAGCACAACTGAGCATCGAGATTGAGAATATACCTTTATGCCATAAGAGTAGTGTTTCTTTGATGCTTTGGTGATCTCTCTCCAAGTGGATGAAAAGGGTGCCTAGTTGTCTCCATTAATGGTCTGCAGAAGAAAAAGAGTTCAAGAGGTGCTCCAAGTCCTCATTTTGTTGACCACATAAGAAACAAAACGATGGGCCATGCATTCCATGTTTTTGAAGGTGATCCCAAGTGAGGATTCTCCCTTTACAAACTATCCATAAGAAGTAAGCTATTTTCGACCATAACCTGGCAGACCATATGTTCTTCCATAGGTGGTTGTGCTGATTTTGATGATCCTCTGATCAAAGTTTATATGCTTCCTTAATGCTGAGGATGCCCTAGGTAGAGTAACCCATCTGAGAATGTCAGGTCCATCCAGTCTTGTGATTTTTTGTGATTGTAATTCTTTGTCCAATTGTTTCCATTGTACTGAAATGGGCGATTGGGCCAATTCTGGTGTGCCTTCCATTGCCTCCATCCCGAGGGAACTAAAGAGGGTTTCCATAATTGATCCACTGTATGATAGTTCTGACTGGTTCTATAAAGAAATATCTCTCCTAGGTCTTGCCAACTGAACAACTTCTCTCTTTCCTACCATGAATCTTGCCAAAAGAGTGTCATTTTGCCATCTCTGATTTCCCAGACAACTTAAATCTTATGAGATTGGTTTTTAAAAAATAAATAGAATAATATTTAATTTATATTTTTTTACACTATAAATTTCACTAAAAATTAAATAACAATTCCAAAAAGAAAGACACGTGGACGCATGACCATAGGGATTCCAGGACCATGAGAGCCATTCATTAAGGATTCCTTTCAGAATTGTCTAGTACTCTGTAGAGCATATCCATATCCACCATGCTGTCGGAAAAATTGGTATAACATAGCTGGCCGGTTTACTTTGAAATTAGAATATGGTAGTGTAGTTTAAAAGAGTTGTTTTTAATGTGATTTTTTGGAAGTTTTTTGGTGAATTTTTCTGGTTAAATTTCTCTAAAATTAAGTAGGAATTGATTGAAATCACAATTTTGATGGGTAATTATGCACAATCCAAATGCCAAAGGATTTTTGAGGGCCCTAATCCATATATATAGTAAAAAACCCAGTTTAAATAACACAAATCAAGATTTCACCTCCAAAAAATAGCACTAAAATTACTCTTTGTTTAAATAGGTGACATTTATTTAGTTTCCAAAGATTTAAACAAAATCTAGTGGAAATTTTTGAAAAATTAGATTTCAAAGTTTTAGATGTTTTAAAGTCTGTGAGAGTGTTGAATATATTTCCATTATTAAAAAACAATTCAAATACGGAGTCTCGGCTCTTGCTAAATCATAAGATTCCGGTATGTCTGACTTGCAGGCTGTTGGATATACTCTTGGTGTTATAAGGCAGCCACGAGGATTGATCCTGGGACCTCCCTTAGATTAGTCTAAAGAGTTACCGATTCACCATAGTTAAAAATAAATAAAATAAATAAATAAATAAAATAAAATTCAAATACTAGTTTCAGATTTTTGGAAATTGTTTCTTAAGTAGACAGGTCCTATTGGATTCCTTCCATTTCTATGATTTAAAATAGAAAAAGGAAATTAATATTTATATTCATAAAAAACTGCTAATTTTAAAACTATTTGTGATTGGTTAAGAGGTTATTTTCTTTGGACGCAAAAAAAACAAGTACCCAAAATCCAAAGATATTTAAACAGAGTGAAAACTTACCCCTTAAAAATGGCCAGCTGATAATTCTAAATAGAACGATTATCCTTGAATAACAACAATAAAACAATCTACATTTGAAAATAGCAACCAAATATAACTATAGCCTATTTAACCATTAAGTTGTAATAAATTCTCCCACGGTTGGAAAAAAAAACCTGCTATAAAAATATCAATATCAAAATTTAAAATTATTTATTAAAATATCATTAAATAGTTTACGGGGAGATATTAGGAATATATTAAAGGAGTGCGATTCAATGCATTAAAATAATTGAAAAAGCGCTTGGGTGTAGTTTCTGAAGAGGAGGTACAACTCAACTGATTCATTGCAGCACGAGAATTGTTTATCGAACTGTGAGAGAAACTGTGTAAGTAACAGTTCAGTAGCTTGCAGGTTGTGTACAGCTCCATGCAAGGCTTGTTTTAATAATTCATGTTAGACTCTACTTCAAGCTTTCCTTTTCTTAAACATGTATTACTGCTGCTTCTGTGATTATTTTTATGGTTTTCTTCAAGTAGCTAAGGCCTTACATGACTTAACTGATTTTCAATGAGGGAGTTTTCCAATTACTCTAACACCGAATTCAGAGAATTAACTTGGCGTGTTAAAAATTTTCATTACACCAAAACCAGGAAGAATTAATAAAGTTCCAAACCTTATTCCAACAAACCTTAACTGCAGAATTTACACAAAAACTTCCTTAACTGCAGAATTTACACAAAACACTTCATCTGCTCAGATCACTAGGATCCTACTCTCTCGTGGCTTTTGTTTTGGGTCATGATTATTTTCAAGTTTGGAACAACATGGTTACCATTTTTGTTTCTGACACAGGTTATCTGTTGTGTTTTATTGCAGAAGAGAGGTTTGCATGGTAGCTGCATTAAGAAAGGGGCTACCATCTGACTCCAGCTCTGTTTAGGCAGATAAAGCTTTGGACCTGAACTCTGTCAGGCAAGGTCCTGGTCTCAGTGTCCAATATTGAATTCTGCAGATTAGTGCTGCAGCAATGGCATATCAGGGCACAGATGGGACTGCTGCACCTCTTTGGCTTAACAAAGGAGACAATACATGGCAAATGGTAGCAGCCACACTTGTGGGTATGCAGAGCATGCCAGGCCTAGTCATCCTATATGGCGGCATAGTCAAGAAGAAGTGGGCTGTAAATTCAGCTTTCATGGCACTCTATGCATTTGCTGCTGTTCTGATCTGTTGGGTTGCATGGGGATATAAAATGGCATTTGGGAATAAATTGCTTCCTTTATGGGGCAAGGCAGGTCCAGCACTAGATCAAAAATACCTCGTTAGTCAAGCAGTAATTCCTGCAGCAGGGGCCAACGCTTACTTTCCTATGGCTTCCATGGTGTATTTCCAGTTTGTTTTCGCAGCAATAACATTGATTTTATTGGCTGGTTCGGTGCTGGGAAGAATGGATATCAGGGCATGGATGGCATTTGTGCCATTATGGCTCACCTTCTCATATACAATCGGAGCCTTCAGCTTATGGGGAGGAGGATTCCTTGCCCAATGGGTTGTGATTGACTATTCCGGAGGTTATGTTATCCACGTCTCTGCAGGCATTGCTGGTTTCACTGCAGCGTATTGGGTATGTTAATTTTTTTGATATGGTATGTTTATTCAAAATGCATTTTTAGTTGAAGGTGTTATTTTGACTAGTTAGTTGTTAAATATTTGGTATTAGTAAAATTTGAAAATAATGCAAATAGGTAGGATTGAAATTTTGTTGAGAAATTTGTTCTATAATATTTTTTTTGTTTGGAATATGTGGTATTTCATGAAGCACTATTTAACACTATCTATATAACATGTATCTAGAATTCGAAATTGGATATACTAATTATTAAAATCTCTTTGTTTGGAATATGTGGTATCTCATTCAAATGTATCTAGGTTTGTAATTAAATATACTAATGTATTATGACTATTCTTCCCATTTCTTTGTACAAATACCAATTTCAAATCTCATTAAATTAAATACAGTAACTTACATAAACACTTTAAAAAATATAAACATCTTTGAATTACTGAAATGAAAGCATCCTTGAGTTTCATGTTAAGTTTTCCTTACCAAAAAAATATGATGTCTATTACTTCTTATTCACATGATTTATCTCATATGTATATTTGCCATTTTTGCAGGTTGGACCTCGGCTAAAACAGGACCGCGAAAGATTTCCTCCAAATAATGTCCTGCTAATGCTGGCTGGAGCAGGGCTTTTGTGGATGGGGTGGGCCGGATTTAATGGAGGGGATCCTTACGCTGCCAACATTGATTCATCAATGGCAGTATTAAATACCAACATATGTGCAGCCACCAGTCTCCTGGTGTGGACTTGCATGGATGTCATATTTTTAGGAAAACCCGCTGTCATTGGAGCTGTCCAGGGAATGATAACAGGACTTGTCTGCATTACACCTGCTGCAGGTATTTTTCTTCATATTCGTATTTCCTTTAAGCAATTTCTAATAATCTATTCATTCTTAAAAAAAATAGATCAAGGTTTGATACTATATTGATGTTTTCTATTACACCAAAACTCATAAACATTAATATACTTCCAAATCTTTACTATTACTTTGAGTGAGCAATTAATCCCAAATCAAATTTTCAGAGCAATTAATCCCAAATCAAATTTTCAGAGTGAATTCTTAAGTAATAGTTGTCCAATTGATCAATTCAGAATGAAGTGAGGGTGACCAAGAATTTATGACAGTAATAAGGAATCTAATGAACAATTATAGATTATCAATGTGGGGTTCTGCTCTCTTGGAACAGACCTGGACCTAATTTGAACTATGAATAACCATAATAAAACTCTGTTGAACTGCACTTTCAAATTGATAACAAAAAGCAATCTGACCATACATGGTATTAGAAAGGCATCCTTTCTATTTTCTCTAATCTATTTTGAAGTATACTTTTCTTCCAGTCTAAAATACTTGATCAAGTTAAAGGTAAGAATTTGCAGAAGTGCCCTAAGGCAGCTTAGTAGTGTGATTCCCCTGCAGATTATAGTGAATCTTATAATCTTGATGTCCATTATCCATATTCCTTGTGTTTCAGGTGTTGTGGAAGGATGGGCAGCCATTGTAATGGGTGTGTTATCTGGAAGCATTCCATGGTACACCATGATGGTTCTGCATAAGAAATCGAGGCTATTACAGATGGTTGATGACACACTCGGCGTATTCCATACTCATGCTGTTGCGGGAGTATTGGGTGGAGCACTTACTGGCCTTTTCGCGGAGCCTACTCTGTGTAACCTCTACTTTTCACAGTCAGCAGGTCTAAGGGGAGCCTTCTATGGAGGAAGTGGCGGGAAGCAATTCCTTAAGCAGCTAGCGGGAGCAGGTTTTATAATAGGGTGGAATGTTGTAGTAACAACCATAATCTTGCTTGTGATACGCTTGGTGATCCCCTTAAGGATGTCAGATGAGCAACTTCTGATTGGAGATGATGCAGTCCATGGCGAGGAAGCTTATGCTCTGTGGGGAGATGGTGAGAAATATGATATCTCCAAGCATGGATGGTCTGATGATACAACAGGTCACGGAGATATCATAAGGCAGGGTGCCAGAGGACCAACAATTGAATTATGAGGAAGTTTGTTGTCTCTATTGTTTGTTGATTTCTGTATTTTGCAGAGCAGAAAGGATTGTTACTCTGGTATTGTTTGTTATACTTTAATTTTGTTTTATTATCTAATTAATTTCATCCAAATTCAGTTGAGAGGAGCAAGGGCGAACTCCCACACTTCACAAACAAAGGAACAATTGAAAAATAGATAAGCAAATGTTTCTTCCTGTCTCAGGCATAAAAGACAGCGTGAGGGCTCCTGTCTCCCTCTTTTTCTATGAAACAAAAGGGTTGAGTTTCAAAATTTTGAGAATTATGATTGAAGTTAAATAATTTAATTATGTCTTTATTTTGAAAGCTTTTTAAATTTTTTATTTTGTAAAAAAGAAAAATGAAAAAGAAAAATATAAATGATTAAGATTTAATAATGTGAGATTATTTTTTTTTTTACAAAATTTAAAGGAAAAACTTAAGGTTGCTAAACAGTTTTTCAATTTTTGATCTTCATTCATATATTGGTTCGACAAATTCTAAGAGTGATAATGTTTATCAATCATTTAATTTATATGATTGTGTTATTTAGCAAATATTTTAGCAATCAACATATCTTTTTTTTTAACATTTTTTTGTATAATTAACCTAGATCCTTCTTAACCTCAAGCCCTAGGGATTAAGTCTCTCTAGGTTCAAATCTCTTTTTGAGTGCAACACTTAGGAAATATTTGCATCTTCAGAGATTTGGTCCCTCTTGATAGATCCAGGGTTAAGATGGAACTAGGCTCATACAATTTGTTGAACATCTAATTATTCTGATGATTTTAAATATGCTAAATATACATAAGATTAATCTAATAATTTTGATTTTAAATTTGCTCAGTCAATTACCTCCTTGAATGACGAAAAATGATAAAATAAAACTTTTGAATACAAAGTGAATAATAATCATGACCCAAACAATGAGCTGTTAATAATTTGAATGACGGACAATGATAAAATAAAGAGTGAATAATAATCATGACCCAAACAATGGGTGAACAAAAGCCATGAGAGAGTAGGATCCTAGTGATCTAAAAGTTTTTGTGTAACTTTTGCAACTAAGGTTTGGAAGTTTATTAATGCTTGGTATTTTGGTGTAATGAAAAACTTTAACATGGTATCAAAGTGGTATCAAAGCCTTGGCTCAAATTTGATTCTCTGTTGAATTGGGCTGAATTGAATTGAGTAAAGACTATTGTTGGAGTAATTATCACACTCACCTCGTTAAGAATTAATAAATCATATAAAACCTTAGCCACTTAACAAAACCATAAAAATAATAGTGCTAATACATGTGAGTCCAGTGGACTTGTACCCCAGAAATTCCAGTAAGATTATGAAAATTTCGGGTAAAGATTTTTGAAAAACTGGGTTACAGTTGTTAAAGAATGTTTTGGTTGCTCTAAGGGTTTTTAATGGTGCTGAATCTATTTTCACCATAAAAAAATGCAATTCAAATACTCCAACTATCTAATTTTAAAAAAAATTACCTGATTCAAACAAAAAAAAATTGTTATTATGTTGAGTCACTCCTTAGAAAAGGACAATTTTGCCACCCTTATTTCCAAATAAATCGAGGCAAGCTCTTTTCTATTATTTTACATGAATTGACTTACATACATTTAATATATTAATAATATCAAGCTGTCCCCGAAAACTATTTTACAATTTTAAATTTAATATATTTTAAATTAAATAATTTTAAAATTTATATTTACATTTTTATCGATTAAAATGAGAAGTTTTAACATCGAGTATTAATATAAATATTAATTTTCTTTTTTCATTTTAAATCATGGAAATAGAATGAATCCCGCCCGCATGACTTGTATAGCAAGTGACAATTTCCCGGGGATAGTGATGTTATTCTTTATTTAAGAAATATATTTTTTTGGAAAAAAATTATAGATAGTTAAGGGTTTCACATAATTAAAAAAAAAACAAAGAATTCTTTAAAAATATGGATGATTAAGATTTAATAAAGTGAATATTATTATTATTATTATTATTATTATTTTTAAATTTGAGGGCAGAAATTAAGGTTTTCAAATAATTTTTCAGTTTCTAAGTTCTATTTTTATATTTGTATCCCAAGACGACGTTTATCAATCATTTAATTTAATATGATTTTGCAAGATAGAATATACAATCAACATAAATATATTTTTTTACATTTTTTTTAGGTCCATCACTGATCTAACAAGCATTTAGAGTAATCAAATCTCTCGAAGTTCAAATGTTTTTTCAGTGCAAAATTTGAGGAAATATTTGCACATCGAGAGATTTGATCTCTCTTTGATAGATCTGAGTTTAAGATGGATCTAGACTAGTTTCTGTAACCGACCCATTCAATCTACGTAAATTAATATGGTAAATTTATTTTGACTTTAACTGTTTAATAAAGAAAATCAAGAATCCGTTTTATGTGAAACGAATTCTTGATAATAGTTATAATATTCGTTGGATGGCTTAAGAAGCGATACATATACCCTTGAATATGGCTCAGATTGTTCGAGCAAAAGGCTCAGATCATACGGTTAAAGGAAATGGATCGATGTTGCATTCAGGGAGCCCATCTCATTTGACACTTTCTTTTTCGTGACTGAGCTTGAGTTTCAGCATGGAGTTGCAAAACCCTACGCACAGATGAACGAGTTGGTGATGAAGGAGCAAAGCTCCACAAGAGTTTCGATCGGGTGATCCCTTGCCCTGGCGATGTTTAGTTCAGTCTCGCTGTGTGTGGTTAGTGAGCTCGAGTCTGTGTGGGAGCTGGAGTCTGTGTGGAATGAGATCGCCTGCAACTTCTGCCAGAAAAGAAATGAATTAAAATCCACGCCTACCTACCTACAAATAGTAAGTAAGATATCATTGCCATTGCTTTTCTTTGATAAGAGTCGACTGGATATGAGTCGATTGCCAAGATAAGTAATTTTGGCTAAATTTATTTATTATATAATCTTTTTCTTTGTGAGTTGAAAGATATAAATAAAGATTATATATCATATAGTTTTTCTGCAAAAATATTATTAGAAAATAGAAAGAATACTAATGATCTTTCTCATATTTCTTGGGATAAGTTACATATACCAAGAAAATGGTAATTCATTATTTTATTGGGATATGATTGAAACAAATTCACTGTTGACTATTTTTGAAAAAATATATTTATCTTGGGAGTAGAAGATAAGTCCATTGTGTTAATTCCTTTGCAAGGGTTTGCAAGGGTTACATATTAACATTGTTGTTATTTTAAAAAAAGGTCTATCTAGCTCTTATACCCAAAATAAGGGTTAGTTATGGTACTTTATTTTAAAAGATATTTTTTTGAATATAGATTAAAGAGGGTAACTCTTAAAATATTTTCATGTGTAATGAAGAAGAAAAGAAAAGTTTCTCACATTAAAATTCTATACATTAACCATGGATAGTTTCATAAATCCATGGATAGTTTACCATGGTATTGGTAAAGATTAATGAATTAATAAATCCATGGATAGTTTACCATGGTGTTGGTAGAGATTAATGCATGGATAGTTTCGTAAATCCATGGAGAGTTTACCATGGTATTGGTAAAGAAATGTTGAGCCATCTTAATATTTAGGAGAATATGTGAGTACCTTTATGATATCAAAACTAATATGTTAGTTTAAGTTAATCCCTTTTGGAATAAGATCTGTATTAACTTTCATTGGAAAGAATATGTATACATGTTTGTAGGTGGGAAAGATAGCATGTTGTGTTAAACTACATTGGAAATGATTGTTAGTATAATCTTTGAAAAAGAAGACATGTACTTGTATGCTTAATTGCATAGTTTTATAGAAAATAAAACATATGTTTACATGCTCACTTGTGTTGAGATTTCCTTTGGGAAGACTCGTGAAAGAACCTGTGTGCTTCGTGGTGTAAGCACTTCTTTGGGGAGACTCTTTGGAATCTATACGCATTTGCATGCATGGAAGCAACATTTTTTATGTTAGCTTGCATTTCATGCACTAAAATTAATAGCTCAAGGGTTAGCTATTTTGACTAAATTATGTAAATTTCATGCACGAATATCGTAACTAATGTATCAGTTTATTTTAAATATATGCTGGGGAGATGTAGCTATTGTCTTGCAGGAATGTGTGCTTATGCGACGGAAACATTAGTTAATGTGATGACTTATAACTAGCGCATATGAGGTATGTGTTGTTAAAGAGAGAATGTCGAGGAACTTTACTTGCATGTCATGAATATACATGAGTAGATGGAGAAACTACTATAGTATAATTATATGAAATGATTTATTATACTTTATGAATCTTGACATCAATGTACGTTGAAGGTAACATTAGCAGGGTATGATGGTGATATGTATAAAGGAAATATTATGCTTAACTTGGTGGCAGGTAAATGATTATGGTTCATGCAGATGAGTGCGAACTACTGGATGATCCAGTGTACGATGGACCATTGTAGGTACATCCATGACATCGAGATATGAAGATATGAAGACCAGAGGGTAAATGGTATCATATTTATTGTAATGGATTTAAGCTAGATATTTGTATATTTCCTTGTAAGATTTATAAACGATGGTTAAGGGATGGTCTCCCTTATAAGCCATTGAGTGAGGGTTGATCACCCTCACGAGCATTTAATAATAAAATTAAACGTTTTCTATTTTTCACCCTACGGTGTTTCCAGGGTATATCGGTGTTCAATGATGTGATTGATTATTGTGTCAAGTTGATGATGTTGATTCCTTTCTTGTTATGATGTTCATAATGGCAAGTATGTGATGACTATATGAGTAATGAAATGAATGGAAGGTTACATCACACAATATATGTTAATGTATTGTAATAGAGGTTGTTAATGGTTAAGGAGCTTACTACTCTTATTCTAAAGTTACATTATGAACTCGTAAACATTCTATGTAATGATGAGTAAGGAATATTTAGTAGTGAATGGATAGTTACCCATGAGTAACTTGTATAATTTTTTTTAACTCCTTACATTTCCATGTGAAGTTATCGGTGCATGTTACAGTTTCAGTCGTGCACGGTCACACAAATTTATTTAACATATAATTATTCTGATAATTTTAAATATGCTAAATATGTTTAAGTTTAATATAATAATTTTAATTTTAAATTTGCTCAATTGCCTCAATTTTTTGAGATGATAGAAATTGTTAATAATGTGAATGATTTATTGAACATCTAATTATTCTGATAATTTTAAATATGCTAAATATGTTTAAGATTAATATAATAATTTTAATTTTAAATTTGCACAATTGCCTCAATTTGTTGAGATGATAGAAATTGTTAATAATGTGAATGATGGAAATGGTGAAACAAAATTTTGAATGCAGTGACAATGTAATAGTGTTGAATGATAGAAAACATGAATAATAATAATGTAGTCAATGGCTTTCTAAATGCAACTTATTTTACCTTTCTCTCTTTCTCTCTTTCTCTCTTCACCTCTCCCTCCCTCTATTTGTCTCTCTTCTTCCCTCTCTCTCCCCCCAACATCTATATTTATATCTCCCTCCATCTCTCCTTCTTTGTCTCTCTATCACACCGCCCCAAACACACACACACTACATAACTATCTATCTATCTCACCTTCCGTCCATGTCTCTCTCTTCTTCCCTCTCTCCCTATCCATCTATATCTCTATATCCCTTCACCTCTCCTTCTTTGTCTCTCTATCTCAACCCCCAAACTCTCTCTCTCTCTCTCTCTCTCTCTCTCTCTCTATATATATATATATATATATATATCCCTCACCTACCCCTTATCTCTTTCTCTCTTCCCCTTCTCTCTCTCTCTCCCCTCATGTTATCCTCTCTCCCCCACTCTCTCTCCATCTCTCCCTTGTCACTCCCTCTCTCTCTCCACATTTATCTCTCTATGTCTTTCTTCTTCCCTCCTCCTCTCCTTTTTTCTCTCTGTTAGGTCCATAATGTTAGTGTAGCCCCAATATTGTTATTTTTGTGCCCTACATAATCCCACTATTACTATTATTGTTCTCTTATATTATTATTTTTATGTAGCCTTTAATTATATTTTGACCCTTTCGACTCCTATATGTACCAAGGAGGTATTGTCATTTGAATCATCAAACAATTTTTCATTTATGTGATGTAAAATGAGGTTTCCCCCTCAAATTGGCTTATTATATAGTCATTGATCTATCTTTCTTTTTTTTATGTTTTTGTGCTACCTCGGGACGTAATTTTAGAGCTTGGGAGGCTGCAATCACACATATCCAATAGTTTCAAGGTCATCCATATCGGCAAGCTCAAAATCAAGCTCTTAAAAGGTGTATTTCTAATTTTGAATAACTTTTGTTTGAAAAAATAGTTTGAAGTGATTTAAAGGGCGTAGTGAATCATATAAATCATAAATTGATTCCAAAATGCCTTTCAAACAAAAAAATTCTACAACCATTAAGGCTTCATAAAGCTCTACTATGATGCATAAAGAAGAAGAATTGCAACATGATATATCAAAATTGAGGGAACAATTTTCGCTCTTACAAATAGAAACAAAAAATGAATTGGGAGTAATGAATGTGTTATCACTAAACTGAGGCTAATGGACTGCCTCAATAGTCAATTTAGAGTAGCTATTTCAATTACATGAAAAACATAAAAACATAAAAAACCATATCAATTACATGAAAAACATCTAACATGGAAGTTGAGGCATGTCTGTACTCTCATGAAAACATAACTCGAATAGTAAACCATATGCATACATGAAATTGGAGCATGTTTAACCATGAATTCCAAGTGATTACATATAAAGCAAACTGAATAAACATCAAATAGATAGATAAGACAAACACATATGAGAGCACATAATGAATCTCAGGTCCGAGAGAAGCTTTCTGCAATTGCATATTACTGACTGAAAAATATTACAAAAGTAGCTTGTAGCATGACATCAATCAACCTTTCTCTAACTCTAAAACTCTCTTATTTATAGAGTGAGGACTCATACCAATAGTTTTCCACCTTGCTAGCTTCGAATTCCTACCTTAGAGAGCTATTTAAAATAGGATTACATCACTTGGAGACTTCCTAGGGATATTTTTTTTTGGCAGAGTTTGAATACAAAAAGGACTCTTATTTCATTAAATAATTCAACAAATCCATTTAATAACCCTTATCAAATGCAACCAACTAATTTTCTAAGTGTACTAGACTGATGATGTGTCATTATGCCACATGGATGTCGAGCTGGACCTCTTCCAAGTCGAATTTTACAATTTTGCACAAATCTGGTTAGTGAAAATTCTAAAAAATAAGCCTCAAAGATGAGTGCATAATTTCCAAACCCTGAAGGCTTTGCAAAACATTAGGGGAATTTTGAGGTCTAAAATGGGCCTCCTAAGAAAAATGTACAACAAAATTAAACTTTATAACAACCAATAGGATTCAAGATGATGATGTCAACCATGAGGGATGATTTACCATTTTTTAAATAAAAGGGTAAAAATATTAAAAAATAATAAAATAATAAAACTACTTTTTCAACTCGTATTTTCAACTTATCTCCCAAAAATTTTACTCAAATTTCGAGTGGGAGTACTCGTTGGATGCAAAATTTAATTCCTCATCCAAGGAGTACCCATGTTGCATACTTTCGATGAACTCTACTACACGAAAAATGAGAAATACATAAAAAACGTGATTGTAATCACGTTTTTTTTTAATGTATTTTTCATTTTTCGTGTAGTAAGACCCATCGAAAGTATGCAACATGAGTACTCCTTGGATGATGAATTAAATTTCGCATCCAACGAGTACTCCCACTCAAAATTTGAGTAAAAACTTTAGGAGATAAGTTGAAAATATGAGTTGAAAAAGTAGTTTTTCCTTTTTCCCTCTAAAATTTGATAATGTCATCAAATCTTATTTGATTTTTTCCACTATTGTTTTATAATTTCCTTAGGAGGCCCATTTTAGACCTCAAAATTCCCCTAATGCCTGAGAGAGGTTTTTGTAGATGGGCTTGTGATGACGAAAAAAATCCTTCATATTTCCATAATGGTTTTTCATTGGTCAGAAATTGAAGTTGAAGTTGACTACTAAAATAGTCATGTATAGGAAAGTTCAAGAGAGTTCATAGCAAAGAGTTCGGAATCACATTCGCATTCTCTTGAGTTCCATTTTATGTGATAAACTAAGACATTTATAACTTATACTTTTAAATTTAAATATATTAAATATAATTTAATTTAAATATATGTGACAAGTTAAGACATTTTTTTTTTAAACTTATACTTTTAAATTTATATATTTTTTAATTATAAGATTTTATAAAATGTCTTATAATTTAAATATATTTTAACTATAAGAGTTTATAAAATGTCTTATAATTGATAATTATTATCATCAAATAAAATATGATGAGATAATTAAAAATAATGTTATAATTAAAAATTGATTTAATGAATATCAGGAAAGTAGTTCAATTGGTGATAAAAATAAAGTGATAATTGTGAAAATTGAAACATCTAAAGTTCACAAATATACTTAAGAAAAAGGAAAATATGTGATAGAGCCACTTAAGAAAAGGGAAAATATGCGATAGAGCCTTAAAATTTTACAAATAGTGAAGTGTCATACTTAGATTCTCTTATATATTAAAAAAAAAATTAAAAATATATATATATATATATATTTTAATAATTTATATTAAATATCTTATTTATACATAAGTATATTACTATTTATTTCATATTTATATAATTTCTAATTTTTAAAATTTAAAGTCATAATTATATAATTATAATAAAAACATAAATTATTCAAATCAAAGAAAGATACTCCAAAACAAATATGCGAAATTTATAGTTTTTAGAACCAGATCTAAATGGGTTAATGTAAAAATTTTGAAACTTGCTTTAATTATTGGATTATAAAAGAACATTTTTTATAATATTAAGTTTTATATTTTTATAAAGTATTTTAAATTTTAAATAAGGGAATGGAATTAATTGGAAAATCCAATATTATAAAAGTTTTATTTATTTTAATTTTGTTAATCAAAATTATTTTAGTGAAATAAATTTAAAAAATAAATGGAAGGTTAGAAAATTAAGATCAATATTCATAATTTTTATAATAAAATAATCCAACCACATTTTAAAATAAATTGGAAAATTTGTTATGTAAAGAAATTTAAAGATAAATATAATTTCTTTTTAATATGTTAAATAATTTGAGTGGATCTAATAGTTAAGAATATATGTTTCCTCATAAAAGATCACATATCTAAATCTAGAGAGGGTAAGGTACTCATTGTAACTTTAACACTCAAATTGTTATATGGAGGTGAATAATGTAATTTGTAACCATACTTAATATCATAAATTAATTAGTCCTAAAACTTATTAATTTACTACTCTATAATAAATTTAGTATTGTTATTTTATTTTATGTTTTAACTTTTTTCATAATAATTTTTTTATTTCTACATATTAATATTGACTTTTACGGTAAAGGTAACAACTTCTGTTTTCCTCACTTACTTGCGCGCGTCCTCAATTCCTGCTGCGTTTAGGTCTGCGTCTTCTGGCCTGCCGCCGCCATGGATACGCTTGGGGGCGGGGAGCCCTCTCCCCCCCCTCCTATCTCCCCTGCTGTGGCCTTTCGGAACCTTCTATCTCTGAAAGGGAAGAAACGACCTCTTCCTGAAGTTCCAACGTTCATCAAAAAATTAGATGAAATACCAGAGATCGCTTTGCCTGAAGAGCAGACAATCAAAATAGCACTCGCCTTAGCTGACAGAGGTTTGGTCGGGCAGTTTATGGGCCGCTGGCCATCAACAAAAGTGACAGATGAATGGATCCAACGGAACTGGAGGCCTCTGCTAACAAACAACGTGATCTGCTACGCTGTTGGTCGAGGATTCTTTATTTTCGAATTCACAACCAAGGAAGACCGGGACCTGGGGCTCAGAAATGGTCCATATTTCATGGGAAACCAGGGCCTTTTCCTCAACAAATGGACCCCTGACTTCGACCCTTCTGTCGATGTCTCGAAGGAGGTTTCTGTTTGGGTCCGGCTCCCCAATCTGCCGATCCATTGCTGGAGCTTCGAAGCCCTGCAGAATATTGGTAACAAGCTGGGTCGCTTCATAGACAAAGCTGACAATAGGGGCCAATACACCTGCGCCAGAATATGCGTGGAAGTTGACCTTGAATCTGGTCTGCCGGAAGCCATAAAACTCACAGTCGGAGATTGGCAGCACTTTCAGAAACTGGATTACGAGCAACTGCCCTTTAAGTGCAGAATCTGCCACGAACATGGTCACTTCCAACGAAACTGTCCCAAAGCCCCTGCAAGGGACAAGGTGGAAGAAGAAGGATGGAAAGAGATAAAAAAGGGCAAAGCAGTCTCAAAGCCCTCTGAACAGACAAAATCTGGAACCATAGGGAGACCCAAGCCCAACCCCCAGGCCAATCCAATCACAAAAGAAGGGCCCTCATCAGCTGAGAAGGAGAATACCTCAGAAACTCACCAAGAAACTGAAGACCAATCGAACAAAATGAAAGAAAACGCCGGACAATCATCTGCTTCCCTAGAAGCTGCTAACCAAAGGGGAATCGAAGGTACTGAGGAACACATCAGTCTGGGCTCTGACTCAGGGGGCGAGTCAGAGGAGAGAGACACCGATTCAGATGGCTCGCAAACCACCCCTATCAAGTCGGCGAGGGGTCGGAAATCAAAGAAAAAACAGAGAGAGGAGAAAACCTATCTGGATGTCCTCCAAGGCTCCCAGAAAACCCTCAAAGGAATGATGAACACTAGATCCGGGCGCAAGCAGAAAAGGGCTCCAAGAGGAGTCACCAACTCCCAAGTCAGTAAATAATGAAGTACGTCTCCTGGAACTGCAGAGGGTTAGGCAGCAAACTAAAAGAAGAAGCCCTAAAATACATTGTTAGGCTGCATTCGCCTGAAATCCTTCTCATCCAGGAGACAAAGATGGAGGACAATCTGCTCCTTCAAACTAGTAAGACATTCTGGCGTAAAGGTCCCGGAAGAGCTGTCAGTGCTAGAGGAGCCTCTGGCGGGCTTGCCTCCTTCTGGGACAGCTCCAAATACGATCTGATCCAAGAAGAAATCTGCCCTCATTGGATTTTCACTCAGCTCCTCCACAAAGACTCTGGTCAACAAGTAAGTATGTTCAATCTTTATGCTCCGGTGCTTCCTGCGGAGAAAAAATTTTGCTGGGACTCGCTTCAATCCTTTCTATTATTGCACAATCTAGAAAACATCATTATTGCAGGTGATCTGAATGTCACTCTGGCCATTGATGAGAAAAAAGGGGGTTCCATTGTAAGGGATCCAGCTAGAGAGTGGGTGGAAGACATTATGCTAGACTGGGATCTGGAAGACATCAAGCCTGCTGCTGGAAAATATACCTGGACTAATAGAAGAATTGGGCCCAATCACATAGCTGCTCGACTGGACAGATTCCTTGTCCATTCCTCTTTCCTTACTTGTGGACTGTTAGCCTCCTCTAAAATCCTCCCAAACTGCACTTCCGATCATAAACCCATCAGCCTAGAGCTCTCCCTTGATGGCAATCTAGGCCCAATCCCCTTTAGATTCAGCCCTTTGTGGATTCAGCAAGAAGGTTTCCAGGAAGTGGTTCTAGAAGCCTGGAACCGGCAGATCCTGGGATCCCCTTTCTATGTCTGGGAAGAGAAAATGAGAGGCCTTAAAAGAAGACTCAAGGAGTGGGCTAAATCTATGAAAACACCCACAGCCAAGAGAAAAGACTCCCTAGATAACCTTGCTGCCCATCAATCAGCAATGGAAAATGCTGTAGTTACTCAAAGCCAGCTTCAAAGAGAAGTTGAGTTGCAAAAAAATCTTCATAGAGCTAGTAGGGAGGAAGAGGAGTACTGGAGACAAAAATCAAGAAACTTATGGTTACAGGCCAGCGACAAAAATACCAGATTCTTTCATAAACAAGCCGAAGCTCGCAAGCAATTCAAAGCTATTTCAGAAATCCGCTCCCATGATGCGGTGGTCAAAGATTTTGAAGGAATCAAAAGAGCTGCTTTCACCTTCTTCCAAGAGCTTTATACGGCTCCCGAAAATCCTCCTATAGACCCTCATGCCTATCCTCTTGACCAAATTCCTCATTCCGTGCAGGACTCCGTTAACTCCATGCTGACTACTCCGATTAGCATGGATGAGCTCAAGAAGGCTTTGGACAGCATGGAGCCGGATAAAGCTCCTGGGCCGGATGGGTTCAACGCCAGGTTCTATCAGACTAGCTGGTCTATCATAAACAAAGACCTTCTGAGAATGGTCAGGAAGTCTCAATCTTGCTCCAAGATCGGAGGCAGCATCAACTCGGCATTTCTTGCTCTGATTCCGAAAGAGAAAGGTGCTTCTGATTTTGGTAGATTTCGGCCCATTTCACTATGTAATACAAGTTATAAGCTGATTACCAAAACAATAGCTAACCGCCTCAAGAACATTTTGCCGGACATCATCCCGGAAAACCAAGGGGGCTTCATCAAAGGGAGAAAGATTTTGGACAATATTGTGTTGGTTCAAGAAGCAGTTCATTCAAGCTGCCAACGAAAAGAGAAAGGAATGGTGATAAAGCTCGATCTGGCCAATGCCTTTGACCGGGTGAAACATGATTTCCTCTTCGTTGTTATGAAGAAACTGGGCTTCTCTATAACATTCATAAACTGGGTGAAAGCTTGTATAGCCTCCCCCTGGATTGCGCCGCTGGTCAATGGCCGATCTACTAAGTTCTTCAATGCCTCTAGGGGCTTACGACAGGGCTGCCCGCTGTCCCCGCTTCTATACGCTATTCAAGCCTCTGTTCTTAGCTTCCAACTCGACCGCTGCCAACAAATCCTCTCTCTTCCTGGCCTCAGAATTGTTCCTAAGGTTAAAGATATTAATCATGCCCAATTTGCCGACGACACGCTTCTGCTTGGAGGAGCGAGCATAAACTCAACAAGATCCTTTAAGAAGGAGTTGGACATTTATAAGGAGGTCTCGGGAAGCAAGATAAATTACCTAAAAAGCACTATCTTTGGCTGGAATTGCTCGGTCAAGGAGCTAGCTGACATTGCCATACTTTTAGAGATGAAAGGAAACCATTCCTGGGAGTTTTTTAATTACCTTGGGATTCCAATCTTCAAATCTATTACTAAAGTTGCCCACTGGATGCCCCTGCTTGACAAATTAAAAAATAGAATCCATGCTTGGGGTGCCTCTTGGCTGAACAATGCTGGAAAGGTTATCCTGATGAAAAATGTCCTCACAAGCATGCCTCTTTACCAACACTCCATTCTGCTAGCTCCCAAAACCTATCTCAGTAAAATGGACAGCCTGCTGAGAAGATTCCTATGGGAAGGGGGGAAAAATAATGAAAAAAGACTTCACTTAGTTAACTGGAACACTATTAAAAAGCCAATCCTGGAAGGAGGTCTTCAATTAAGAGATCTGGGTGCCCAGAATCTCACTCTGGGCTCTAAAATTCTGTGGGGTATTGTTACTGGAAAGGCTTCCTGGAGTAAGAGAGCTCTCTGGAAGAAATATTTCAAGGGAAAGCGGCTCAGATGTTTGGACCAGCCTCCAAAAACCATAAAAGGCTCTCCGATCTTCAAACTCTGTCTTCAAGCTTTGGAGCAATTCTGTCACAACCTCTACTGGATTCCTGGTAATGGAAAAAAAATCAGAATTTGGGATGATAGGATCCTCGGTGATCAGCCTCTGAACCACATTGAAGGCCTGGCAAACATTAAATTCTGGCTTCAGTCCAACAACCTGAATACCCTCTGGGACATCTCAACCTGGACAGCCGATTCTGAAAGGAAATGGGACAGCTGGTACCTGGGAGAGTTCCCCCAACGACTGCAGGCTGAAGCATCGTTCCTTTTAGATATGCTCCAAGGGAAATCTCCGGCCAAAGTTGCAGCTAAGGACAAACGTGGGTGGGGCTCCCTTTCTGGTAAGTTCTCAGTCTCTGAAGGTTACTCAAGTAGGACAACGATTCCTAATGTCCCCTCTGACCCAACTCAATGGAGATTTATCTGGGCCTATCCCTCGCTCCCCAAAATCGACTTCTTCTGCTGGACTTTAGCCCATAACAGCATTCTCACCAGAGACAATCTGAGAAAACGTGGAATGGAAGGGCCCTCTAGATGCCCTCTGTGTGTGTCAGAGGAAGAGTCTGCTAATCATCTGTTGCTGCTCTGCCCCTTTGCCCGTGATGTCTGGCAGGGGGTCCTGAGGCCTGGAGCTGACAAAGTGGAGATCCCTGATACTATTCCTGACCTGCTTCATACCTGGGCCACCTTATCTCCGTTCTGTTTTGCAAAAAAAAGCCTCCTCAAAACAGCCTGGATGTGGATTCCAAAATTCATATGCTGGAAGCTGTGGTTGGAGAGAAACAATAGACTGTTTCGGGATGAATTGTGCACTCCAGGTAAAATAATCTCTAAAATCCAAGCTTTGCTGGGCGAGACTCTGGAATCTAAAACTACATTGAGGAATGAAGCATCTTTGGATTGTGAGGAGGAACGCTGGCTCAAAGACATTGCTCCTAATTTTGGTATCAAGCCCCTGCCCCCTGCTATACTCCATGATAGCTGGGAAATCCGCCTTGAAGAGCAGGAATTCATCAAATGGCGATCCACTCTGAATGAACACTGCCTATTTTTCGACGGGGCCTCCAAAGGCAATCCCGGAGTTGTAGGTGGTGGTGGGGTTCTTCTGAATCCGGATGGGTCAATTGAACTTCGGTATCAATGGGGGCTGGGCACTGAAACTAATAACAGAGCTGAAGCTCTGGCTCTGTGGCAGGGGCTCAAACAGGTTATCAATAAGAACATTCTGTCTCTGACAGTCTTCGGAGACTCCAGGCTGATCATTCAAGCGTTGAATCTCAAGTCAAATCCTACGCAAATCCATCTAACCTCCATCCTTAAGAAAATCAGACTTACTCTGGCCCATTTCCGTCATATCTCATTCTTCCACATATTAAGACATCTGAATATGCAAGCCGATCTTGAAGCCAATCTGGGCTCCAATCGTAGCAGAAGATCCCTATTAGTAAATGTTGTTGAATTGGAAAGCTTCATACCTTAATCCCCAAAGAGTCGACCTGTTCACAAAGTTGAATTCAATTTTCAGGCCTGCAAGTTCGATACAAAGCAACCAGTCAAAGATTTTGAACTCAATTCTCTTCTGGATCTTCTTGCCAAACTATCTCCTGTCCAGTTTTGCTCTCTACTGTCTCAGCAGCTGGGTAAGCATCAGACTTTATAGGGTTCATCTCAATGGGCGATATCAATCTGATTGGGAAGTTTTCCAAAATAGTCATCATGGCTCAGGTTGGGAACTTGAGCTTCCGGCCACATCATTCAATTTTGAGCGATCAAAGATGGTTCTCACTGCCAGCGCACTGCCCCCTTGGACAGATAAGCAAGATCATCGCTGCAATGAATGGATTAATCCAACTCAGGTTTCAAATTTTATGAGGCTAGGCGCCATCTCTAGCTGCCTCAAAAATAGCAATCCTTCAGCATGTAACAGAAACTGGTGTAATCCTTCAGTAAGAGGCAGAAACTGTTGTAAATCTAAGACCAGGAACAGATGTAATCTCAAACTTCGAAGTCTGTTGTAATCCATCGGTATGCGAATTTGTTTGCCGCCCGATAATAACAATAACACGATTCTGAGTCTATATTTAAAACACAAATATCCATAACTAAAAATATCTCAATCTATGTAACATCTCTCTAGTTTAAAAAGTTATTTGTTACTTGGATTTATACTTTGTGGTAACTACTTTATTTATAGTTTATGTTTAAGTAAAAAATAAAATGTGAGAACATTTCTTATCATTTTATTTTATTTTTAATATAAAGACTACTTTTTTCTTAAATGAAAAAACGAGAAAAGAATTAGTTGATTACAAAATGAAGCCTAGGTAGTTGGGGTAGTTTCTTAGTCATAACCACCCTTCTTTAGATTTATATGAAATTA
This sequence comes from Pinus albicaulis, assembly GCA_034641835.2. NCBI lineage: Eukaryota > Viridiplantae > Streptophyta > Pinopsida > Pinales > Pinaceae > Pinus > Pinus albicaulis. Next base: position 82,850 of record JAXQQM020081753.1, on the reverse strand, counting down.
GAAGAGAAGGGGGGTTATTTTTAATCTTTCTCAAGGAGACGACAAGAAAAAAATGGTCTAGGAGAGGCTAGAGACGAAATATTTCAAGGCATGACGGGTACTACGGATATACCTCTAAGGTAGATACGGATCAATGGAGTTATTTTCCACTCGTTACTAGAGGTTGGATCGAGTCCTATTACCTAGGCATAGAGCGGTTTAGCAATAGTGTGCCCTTTTGCTTAGAAAAAAATCTTGGTGGGGAGAAGTGGATGTAATTTCCCTTCTCACGGTTGGGAGGTTTGATGAGCTCCTTGAGGATTTGGTAATGCTTAAAAAATTGCATTTATCAATTTTTATTATTGTGTCCGAATTTATAGAAAATGTAGGAGAGAATGGATAATTTTAATGATGCCATCTTTACCTAAATATCTGAGGAACTTGAAAAGTACGAATTACATTTTACAATAGACTTTACCAAAAACCTAAATAGTTGAAAATATTTAGTACTATATTAAATTACAAAGCTTTAACTGAGAATGCTAGTATAGTTAGAAGCTTCCACACATGAATAATCTTCGTTGAAAAACATTCATATAGCTAGAATAGAACAAATGTATTATCATAAAGGTTCCTTGAATATATTGATTAAAAAAGCGAGGAAGAAATCGCGAGTGGGTTTCCTACTTAGTATAAGCACCAAGAGACAAAATATTGACATAGAATTGAAAAGAGGAACATAGGAACCTTTCACATTTATAATAATCACTAGTATAACACTATATACAAGTATTTTGGTAAATGGAAATGTAAAGAACAAATAGCTAAGGCAAAACCCACAAAGGCTGGTACCAAGGTCGTCTTAGGGTTTGCAACGACATGCATAAATTAACCAAGGCGTTTAACCGGAGGGTCTAATACCTCAAAAAAAATTTCCCTTAGGTTCTAAGAATAAAATATTAATTAATTTTAGAATGTGAATCTCGAGGTATGCGAGCAAAAAGGATAGTAAACAAGGAATACACTTTTCAAGAAAACTTAAGAAATCCTTTAATACCACACTAGCTAAAAAGACAAACATGATAACGGAAATGGTTACTTCGAATATAGAGTAATTAGCCATGAAATTGTATGAGAAATAAATTAATTAAAAATTATACAATTATTTACATACTTTCTTTCCCAAGTAAAGGCCTCTAGGAAAGAGATATGGCATTCACCAAAAGGACAACAGTCGGACTTCCATATATAAAATTTTCATAGAAATTAGAATAAATTTTTGAAATATGAGCATCACGAGAATATGACATAACCCATGATAGCTTGAATTCTATTATATTAATATGTGGAAAAATTTCCTTGAGTACATTCACTAAGGTGTCGCATGGAAAGAAACCCTTGCTACTTATAACAAACATTTAAATATTGGTCGGAATTAAAGGATATATGCATTATTAGCAAACAAAGAAGTATTTCAAAACCAAACTTTTTCCCTTCTAAATTAGAATTATCGAGTCCGCGATATAAAAATCAAAATTAAAGAGAGATGTTTTTGCCATCAAAACGATTCCCTCGGACAAAATCTAATATAAGTATTTAAATAGCCAAACCAGGGACATGGATCTCAAGCTGGACGAGACCATGCGGTACGGAGATAAACCCAAAAACATGAATTTTGAAGAAAAATGCCTTGCAAAGAAAACCAAGCGGTCGCTTGGTATGCGAAATACTGGAAAAAATAAAATAATGAAGCTTGGGAAGTAAACAACTCTTACCTATGCCATGACGGGTGCAAGACTCTCTTAATTTTCTAAAAGCACAGCACTTTGAACCACGAGAAAAAACTGTAATAGAAAAACCACCTTGATCAAAAAAACACAATAGAAGCATAACTATAATGTACATAACAAGTTAAGAAAATACACCCCATAACGGTGAATGAGTACTTAGCACTGTGGAAAGAAGGAGAAGTAGTGAATGCTCCATGGACACCATCTAGCGGGAGAGACACCAACATAGTAGTAGAAACAAGAGAAGTGAAGAGCTCAAGAGAGAAAACCCTCAACGAATATTTTGGAATTGTAGAGTGGTGAAGGAGGAACAACGGATGGCCGAAATAATTCCAAGCTATAGATGTAGTTAGGGTTAATTCTACCCATAGCATTACGCACCGTTTGATGAAATCGACGATCCGATATGAGGGTGAATTTACAAGAACCACATACGTGATACATGAATACAAACCTTTGTTGTTAGATCGTAACTATGGATGGATGTGCTCCCACCCAGATGAGTCTAGATAAGGGTGCCGGATCATAGTATTAATTCCAAGTATTTCAAATAGTTGATGTGGTACCAATCTCAATAATGACATGATCATGCGTTGAGGGGTTGTCATTAATGCAACGGTATTGGAGATGACCTATCGAATAACATTAAAACTATGAAATGGAAATTGCAAAAGATTAACTCGACTGAACCATGGCAATCATCAACCCAAATATTTGTACAACAAATGATTATGATCATATTGTCAATGGACCCTTTATTCCATAAGTCAAACTAATAATGTATTTATTTTTGGTGTATATCAGAAATTGCCAAACATTTATAAAGTATACGGTTTGTGTTGACAATAATTGTAAGGGTTTTTCATGTATATCGTAAGGCCTAAAGGTGATACATATATGTATATTTAATTCAATGTTTTGTTTGCATAAAATGTTTTTTTCTTTTTTCGACTTAAATAGGTAATGAATTTTCATGTAGATGTAGATGTTCCAATGTACATATTAAATAATATAATTTAAATTAAATATTTTCTTATATTTTTACTCTTCACTTTTAAGGAGATGTGTAACTCATCACATTTATAAGATGGAATTAATAAATAAGATTTAAAAAAATATTGATAACAAACAAAAAAATAATATAAGTTATAAACCAAATATTTCAATATGCATGTCTAATAAACAATTTTAACATCAAACATATATATATTACCATTAATAGGTTCTTTGTAGTATTCATATGTATGAGGGAGATTTACAATTCTTTCAATATGCAATGGGCAAATTTAAAAAAATATTAATAATAGAAATAATTCAATAGAAAAGTATTCATAAAAAAAATCAATTCAATATAGAGAGAGAGAGAGAGAGAGAGGGAGAGGTTTTAAAATTTTAATGTGGAAATTATGAATGATAAATAAAATAGTTTAATGTCAACTATTTGTAGATTATAGAAAAAGAAGTGAGAATAAAGAATTTATTACAATTAAAAAAATTTATTCGTTTTATTCTCAAAAGCGTCGTAGACCTATTTAAGCTGTGGATCTACCAAAAGCCTAGAGAAATAAAATCTATAAAAGTGCAAACATTTTATCAAGTTTTAAAAATAAAAAAATAATTACATCTTGAAAATTTTGATTCGTTTAACTCTAGATCTACCAAAATCTTAAAGAAATAAAATCTCTAAAGGTACAAAAAATTTTTCTCAAGTTTTACAATATTATATATAGCTGTTTTAAACCTTAAATATTTGATAGATCCAAAATTAAATAAATCTATAATAAGATAACATCAATAATAAAATATTTAAAAATTAACTTCTATTGAAAAACTTATCATTGCAAAAAACTTTAAATCATGTCATAATTAAAAATAAATCTTTTTTAATGAACATCAAGAGCCTCAATTTTCTGAAATAAACCTCCATTTTCAAGTATTGTTATGCTTTATATAGTTTCCTTTTATCATACACCATATTTTAAAAATTCCAACTCCTATATACTTAGAGTTTAACTTTAATTATTTAAAAATAAATAAAAGACAAATATTAATTTAACATTATTAAAAAAAACAATTTAGTATATTTAAAAAAATAAAACTCCTAAATATTCTACGATGCTGATAATTGCACGATGCTGATACTTTAAGACTCGTAGGTATACAGTTAGATGATGTCTTTTAAATTTTGGAAACTTTCAAAACTTTCAATGATCTTCTTCGGTCCTTGAATAGTAACCATATGGGCTGTGAGCAGAATAATTAATGAGAGTTGTGAACCCTGTGGGAGTGACGTAGGGAATTGTCCATCCATAAATATAGCAATTCCATTCGAATATATTGAGGGTTGAATTCCACCAGGAAAAGAAAATTCATGCTACCCTATGTGCCCAGGTTTAGCACCGCGTGGATCCCCCAACTTTAGGGTCATGTATCCCACCAAACCGATCTAGATAGAGGTGCTATATCATAGTATTAATGCAAGTATTACGAACAATTCATGGGTACCAAATTCATTAATGGCATCAGCATGCGTGGAGGGGTTGTCGTTAAAGCAACAATGCTAGAGATGACATGTCCGAATAACATTAAAACTATGTAATGGAAATTGCGAAAGGTCAAATAGCCTGAAATATGGCAATCATCAACCAAATATTTGTACAACAAATGATTAAGAGAATATTGTCAATAGACCCTTTATATGTAATTCAAACAAATAATGTATCGACTATGGTGTATATCCAAAATTGCCAAATATTTATAAAGTATATCGTTTGTGTGCACATTAATTATAAGGGTTTTCATGTGTATCATAAGGCTCTAAAGGTGATACATGTATTTATATATAATTCAATGTTTTGATTTAGGCATAAATGAATTTTTTCTTATGACGTAAATAGGGAATGTATTTTCATGCAGATGTACATTTTACAAGTGGTATGAGAGCCACGTTCCAAAGCTGTGGCTACGTGGGAAAGTGAGATTGTGAAGTGTTATATATACAATCATCGAGAAGAATTAAGAGCCTAAGAACCATAAGAAATATGTAGAGAGGATCCGGATCTTACCGGAAGCATCATGTGGAGGGGCAAACCCCAAAATGTGGATATAGCTAGATGCAAACCACCGGTGCCACACCGAGCGAGGTTAATGGAAGAGAAATAACAACAAACAAGAAAAGATGTTGGAAACTATGCGAGAGTTACAAATTGATATGGTATAGATGAGGAATGACAATGTGAGGTTAATCCAAGAGAAGAGAAAATTTTGAATAGTCTTTCTCATAAACGGAATAATTGGGCATACCAACCAAATCCTGAACATGAAACTCGGTATGAAAGGGAGCATCCGTATGTTGAAAATAACCAAGTAGTGGGTCATACTCAACGTGTTAGGTCCCTATATTAATATTTTAGTCCCTTATTGTTATTAGTATAACTCCCTTATTGTTATTATTGTACCCCTATGACCCCAATATTGTTATTATTGTGCCCTTAAATTATTATTTTTAGGTAAGCTATGATTATATTGTGGCCCCATGGACACCTATATATAGAAGGAGGTTTTGGTCATTTGTAGCATCCAATAATTGTTCATTTATGTAATCTATTGAGGTTTCCCCACGAAGTCAACGATTTCTAAGGTGTTGATCTCTCTTTTCTTATATTTTTTGGAGCTGGTTTCACAACATTTGGTATCGGAGGTTTGGATTCTAGGGTTTCATTGGTCCAAACAAGTCATCGCGACATTTTCGCTATAACGTTTTTTCTACGAAGGTTAAAAAGCTGAAATTTTTTAGAGCATGAAGTGAAATCTAGAGGAACATTGTCACAAAATGTTAGAGCTTGGTTCGCAAGATTTTCGAGATATGATCTGTGTAAGTTAGGGATTTTTGTAGGATCCTAAATTTAACCTAAACATTCCATCACATAATTTTCGCTATAATGTTTTTTCTACGAGGCTTTAGAAGCTAAAATTTTTCATAGCGAAAAGTGAAATCTCCGAGGAACGTCGTGGAAAATTTCAAAGATTGATTCACATTATTTTTAAGGTAGTATATGTGGAAGTTAGGGCTTTTTCGGGCTTAAATTTCATCTCAAAGAGGTGGGAAAATCTTCATAACTATCTCTCTGAGAATCAAATTGGAATTACGTAAATATTAGACACAAGTACACGGATTGTATTTTCTTATCTATCAATTTCGGAGTCAAAGGAGGAAAAAAATGACATGTGACAAGTCATACAAGTTCACTCTATGTAGACTAGTCCATAATTAGGTCATTGTGGGAGATTGGACATAACTTTGTCTTGAAGAATCAAAATCAGGTCGGACCTTTGGCATTTGAAATACGATTCATAGGGCAACATCGGGGCCAAATTTCAGATATTGAAGTTCCAAAATCATAGATATAATGCAGTTTCATATCGATCTTGCTCAAAAGCAAGAAAAAATGTGTGTATTTGTTTCCGAATTGCATAAGTCTTGTGTAAAAAATCGGTTTGAAGTGATTCCAAGGGCCTATTGAGCATATATTTTAGTATTGGGTTCTAAAATGCCTCCTAAAAAGAATTCAACACCCATTAAGCCCTCATACTTGCTCTACTATGACTCATGAAGATGAAAAATTCCAACATGATATATCAAAATTACAAGAGCAAGTGCACCAAATTTCGTTCTCGAAAAGAGCAACAAAATATGAAATGGAAGTTTTGAAGAAAGGCATGGAAGTGAAGATGGATGATTTGAAGAATAATATGGATGGTTTTGAAGAAAGGCATGGAAGCTAAGATGGAGGAAATGGAACAAAAAAATGAAAGACAACATGGAAAACATGAAGAATGATCTAAAAGCGAGACATGGAAGGTTTGACAAAGTTGATACAAGAAATGATTCCTAATGGTGGAAAGATAGTCAGAAGAAACTCATGATGAGAACAAAATAGATGTTAATCGTAATTTCATAAAATCTAATGTTGGATGGAGGAACGACCATATTCCAAAGATGGATATGAGGGAAGTTTGATGGCAATGATCATGTAACATGGATACTACATATGAAGCAATATTTTGATCTCAATAATGTGCAAAACCCACAAAAAGGTACACATTTCAACTTTACATTTAGAACAAAATACATTTGTATGGTATCGATGGCTTTGCTCTTGGAAACAAATTATCACTTGAGTCAATTTTTATGGAGGAAATGATAGCACATTATGAGGATACAAAGAGAAACACCTTCTTTAGACAATTGATAAATCTCAAACAAAAGGGTTCGGTGATGAAGCACATTGAGGACTTCTAAAAAATTGAATATAAGAGTAAGCTGATATTCCCGAGAGGAACACAAGATTGATGTATTCATAGGGTCTTTAAAGGATAACATCCAACATGAAGTTGTAAAATTATGGTGACAAGGAAGCCTACCACTCACATACTATAAAGATGGAAGCATTCCCTACTCCTAGACTTCCACAACCTACAAGGTTGACACCACAAACATTGGAAGAAAAAATAGCAAAAGGGCTTTGCTACGGTTGTGATAAAAAATACACTAAAGGTCATATTTGTGCTAAGAACGAATTATTTTACATACATTGTGAATAGGAAGAAGAAAATGAACAAAAATATTCAAAAGAAGAGGATATACACGAGGAACCAACCCTAGAAGAGGAAGAAATCGGTCAGGCCATTCGTGTAATGCATTGGCGAGGAATTACCACTCCTCGAAACTCCCAAGATAGAAGGACATATCAAGATAAAAAAGGTAATAGTGTTGATTTATTCGGGTACTACCCATAATTTTATTCATTGTAAGGTAGCCAGGAATAGAATTGTTTCCTATACCAGACACCAGAATGTGAAGTGATGGTTGCAAATGGAGGAACTATAAATTTCTGCTGAAAATGCCATAATATCGAAAGCTAAACGAGGGGAATATGTATTTAATAGTCCGAGTGCTTTCCATTCCAATGGGAAGCGTTGATGTTGTACTAGAGTACAATGGTTACAATCTTTGGGGACGGTAGCTTTTAATTTTTCAAGAACTTTTCTTGAATTTTTTCGAAGGAAAGTAAGTTGAATTACGGGGTATCCCCGGGAAGCCAAGAAAGATAATAAGCTACGATGTCATGACAAAGCTTCTAAAGAAAGAACAACAAGGAATAATTTCACAATTATGCTCACTAGAAGTTCCAACGTCAAAATAATCTATTTCTACTGAGATCTCCAAAAAGTCTTGGACAATCATTCGAAGGTGTTTGAAACTCCCAAAGGACTCGAAATATTTGTGATCATGATCATGTTATTCATACTGATTCCAAAAAATTGTTCCCCCGAACGAGCGAGGCCTTATATCTATCCTTATGTCCGGAGCAAACTTGAACGTATGATTGTAGAAATGTTAGAGGATGGTATAATTCAACCTAGCAAAAGTTCTTTCTCCTGCTCCAATATTATTGGTGCACAAGAAGGATGGATCATGGCACATGTTTCTGGATTATATGGAGCTCAATACAGCTCACTATTAAAGATAAATTTCCCATTCTGTGATTGATGAATTATTGGATGAATTACATGGAGAAATTTATTTTACCAAAGTTGGATCTTGATTCAAGATATCATCAAATTAGAATAAAGACTTTGAAGATATTCCAAAAAACAACATTTCGAACTTATGAGGGTCATTATGAATTTTTTGGTCATGCCTTTTTGCCTTACGATGCACCTTCTACATTTCAAGGGTTGATGAATTCCATTTTCAAACCCTTCCTTAAAAAAAATTGTGCTAGTATTTGTTGATGATATACTAATCGCACGGGTCTTGGAAGGATCATGTTCAACATGTTGACAAGGTGCTCAAACTATTGCAAGAGAAACAATTATACGAGAAAAAACGTCGAAATGTTTCTTTGTAGTACAAGAGGTATATACGGGTCATATTGTATCTCACGAGGGTGTTAAGGTAGACCCTAACAAAATTAAAGACATTAAGGAATGGAAAGTCCCCACAACCATAAAGAAGTTGTGAGGATTTCTCGGAGTTAATAGGGTATTATCACAAGCTTGTTAAGAATTATGGGAGAATAGCAACATGTCTAACAACATTATTGAAGAAAGATGCATTTTCATGGACTCTCGAAGAAACTAAGGCCTTTGAACATCTTAAAGAGGCAATGTGCCTAGCATCGGTCTTAGCTACACCAGATTTCGGAAAAAAAATTATTGTGGAATGTGATGCATCGGGAAATGGAATTGGTGTTATTTTAATGCAAGAAGGAAAGCCCATTTCTTTTGAAATTCTTCAAATCAAAGGAAAGTATTTACTGAGAAAACTATTTATGAGAATGAAATGTTAGCAATACTACATGCAAAAAAGAAATGGTGACCTTACCTAATGGGAAGACACTTCAAGGTAAAAATTGATCGTGATAGTCTTAGACACTTGTTGGGACAAAGACTATCTTTAGAAAAAACGATAAAAAATGGGTCAAAAATATGTTGGGTTATGACTTTGAAATAATCTACAAAAAATGGAAGCTAAATGTTGTTGCGGATGCACTCTCAAGAAAGAATGAAGAGGTGGAAGCATTACTTTGTGTCATTTCTATTATGAAATTGGATTGGATAACCGAAGAAAGGGATGAATGGAAGAAGGATAAATAAGTGTGAACACTCATTCAAAAGTTGCGGCAAGACCCTAGTACATACGATACATTTATTTGGAAAAATGACTCCTTATGGTACAAAGATCACTTATATCTTTGTAAGAGTTCCCAACTAGAAAAAAATATTATTTTGGAGTTGCAAACTTCTCCTTTTGAGGAGGTCACTTAGGATTTTTAAAAACTTACCACGGGGTGAAGAAATATTTTTTGGGATGGCCTTAAATATGATATTCAAAATTTTGTAGTGGAAAGTTTTGTTTGCCGACAAAATAAAGTTGATACAATTAAGACCTAGGGTCTTCTACAACATTTATCCATTTCAAGTCAAAGTTGGGGGCGATTTCAATGGATTTTATCACGGGGTTTACCCAAGTCAGGAAGGAAAGAGTGTCATCATGGTGGTAGTTGATAGACTTACCAATTATGCACACTTTTGTGCATTATATTATCCATTTAAAGCAAAATGCGGTTGCTACTGCATTTATGGAAACAATTAAAAAGCTACATGGAAACCCAAATATTATTGTAAGTGACAAGGAACCCATTTTTATTGGAAATTTTTGGACGGAATTATTTTCTTGTTTGGGTACTCAACTAGCTCATAGCTTATCTTATCATCCTCAATCCAATGGTCAAACTAAGATAGTGAATAAATGTTTGGAAGACTATCTTTGTTGTTTTGTATCGGATAAACAAAAAAAATGGGTCAAGTGGTTACCTCTCGCTGAATGGTGGCATAAAACTTCCTTCCATACTTGCGACAAAATTACCCCATTTATGGCACTTTATGGATATCATCCACCGTCCATCACATCATATTTAAGAGAAAATTCTAAGGTTAAAGTAGTGGAAGATCACATCGAGCATCAATAAGAAGTTCACCAACTCTTAAAGGATAACCTAAATTTGGCACAAAATCGAATCAAACAACGAGGGCATATCAACATCACAGGCGAGAGAAGTTTTGATGTAGGAAGTCAGGGTATTTTTATAGCTACAACCATACAAGCAAATGTCCCTTAAGCAAGCAAATAAGGATAATAAATTATCGCCAAAGTACTATGGTATTTACAAGGTGTTGCAAAATATTGGTACTACTGGCACTACAAATTAGAGCTTCATGCTTCTTCGCGAGTGCATCGAGTTTTCCATGTTTCATGCTTAAAGAAGGTTATAGGTGAAAATATTCTAGTTCAAACAATATTGCCGAACTTGAGGAGGAAGGAAAAAAACATATTGGAACTTGAAGCGGTCACGGAAACAAGAACTTGACAACTACAAAATCGATCAATTTCGAGAGTATCTCATCAAGTGGAAGAACTTATCCACTTTGAAGATCCTACATGGGAGGATAATAATTTTATATAGAAGTACCCGAGCTACTCAAGCATTGAGGACAACACTTTTTTTAAGGAGAGGGTCATGTTAGGGTCCCTATATTAATATTTTAGTCCCTTATTGTTATTATTATAGCCCGTTATTGTTATTTTTGTACCCCTGGAACCCCAAATATTGTTATTATTGTGCCCTTAAATTATTATTGTTAGGTCGGATAATATTATATTATAGCCCCATGGAATCCTATATATAGAAGGAGGTTTTGGTCATTTGTAGCATCCAATAATTGTTCATTTACGTAATGAATTCGAGGTTTCCCCCTTTCAAAGTGGCTGATTTATAAGGCGTTGATATCTCTTTTCTTCTACTTTGGATCTGGTTTCCACGACACAACACAATCGGCACCAAGAGAGGCATAGGAGCGGATATGGGGAAGAGTTAGAGGATGCTCAAGATCTAGTAATGAAAAATAAACAAAAAAGATAACTCCAAGGAGAGTTCTAGAAAATCAAGCCACCAACCTATAATGTAAAGAAAAGGAGGAAGATTTGAAGCCTAGATTATTGAAATCAATAAATACTTCTAGGTATATGACTATAATAGAAACCATATGAGCATGATTGGCCATCTACCGATTCTGAGGGGAGAGGCCACTTTGTGGTGGGAGGTAAATATTGTGAAAAAAAGTCAATGAACAAAGGATTAACTCGGAATATTTCCAAAAATACTTCAAGAATAAATTTTTTGACGGAGCGTTTCTACGATGATAAATCTAGGGAGCTCCATGATTTACGCTTGGGATAGCTAACTATGTATGGGTTATTTACCAAGTTTACTACTTTATTGAGGTATGTACCTTATTTACATGAAGAAAGGGCTAAGGTGCGGATGTTCTTAAGTAGTTTACCCACCTTTATGAAAGAAAGGATTGAGTTTGATAGCCCTAAAAAAATGGATGGGGGAAATTAAGAAGGCACACATGTGTTATAAACAATCCAAGTAGAGGGATTATGGGAAAATGCGGAACCAAAAGAAAGCACCAAGGATCTCCCAAAGTTTCGGAAAAATTTAAGTCAGCCCCTAGAAATGTATAGAGGAATTCGATAAATCGTGGGTTGAAAAAAATCACGGTCAAAGGTGAAGTGGCAAACGGGGAGCTAGAACAATAGAAGCAACCGAAGAAAAAGCACGGGTAGCTTCCGAAACCCCCTTTACGGTGTTGGGGTTGTGGTGAAGCACATTATTACCAAAATTGTCCACACTGAAAGCAAGAGCGGAGCGAGAAACTAATGTGCAGGAGGCTTCGATCATGGGAGATGTACAAAAGGAGTATACCTAGAATTAACACGACATTGGAAGATCAACAGGGGAGTATTACTAGCCCTCGATGATAAAGTGTGAAGGTAAGATTATTAATCAACTTTGTTTCTATTTTGATTGACTATAGTGCTCGATTAAGTTACATCATCACAAAAGTTATAGAACTATGTCAGCTCTACGGCCTTAAATTCCAAAACCTTGGTTGATCCGGTTAGCTATGCGGTTCCAAGCGGCAGAATTAGCTACAAAAACAAAAAAATTATTTAATTGAATTATCGAGACAACAAATTCACGTGAATACGAATATGCTTCCCTTAGGTTTATAGGATGTATTGATTAGAATGCACTATTTGGAAAGCCATCGATGCATGGTGGAGAGTTTACAAAAGAAAAGAGTGTCATCCATCTCATTAGTGAAGGGGTGAGAGAGAGAAGCTGCGGGGGTATCAAAAAATATATCAAAGTACGACCCATCGCGTCCGATCGAGTTAGGGAATTCCATCCGAAGGTTGCTAAGTTTATGTTGTGCGGGTTGGATATACAAACATAAAGGAAAAAAATAGTTGTAGTTGAAAACTTACCAATCATCCAAGACATTGTGATGTATTTCGAGATTCAATTCCTAGATTTCCACCCAAGATAGACATTGAGTTTACAAATCAACTAGTTACAAGAGACACCCCTTTATCAAGGGACCCCCTTCTTGGATGAGTGTACCGAATTGATAGAGCTCAAAATGTAGCTGCAAGAGCTGCTTGAGAAAGGATACATCTATCCAAGTGTGTCCCCTTAGGGAGCACTAGATATTATTTGTGTGGAAAAAGGATGGAACCATGAGGTTACATATCAATTGCTACCAGGTAAATAAATTAGCTATTAAAAAAAAATACCCACTACCATGAATTGATGATTTCTTTGATCAAGTTCCTGGATCAAGTGTATTATCGAAGATTGATCTACGATCACGATATCATCAAATCCGGATCAAGGACGAAGATATTGGCAAGACTTCATTCTAAAATTGTTATGGTCACTAAGAGTTTGTGGTATTGTCATTACGCGTTACCAATGCTCATGCAACCCTTATGAGTCTAGTGCATGGTATATTTTAGCCTTATTGAGATAAGTTCGTACTCATATTTATTGATCATGTTTTGATTTACTCTAAAAATTAGGAGGAACATGAAAACCACCTCAAAATAGTGCTACAAACCTTAAGGGAAAATACATTGTACGCCAAATACGAGAAAGTGATAAATTTTCAAGGATCAAATCCGGTAGTTGGGGCATGTAATATCGAGTTTGACGGAATAGTTTTAGACCCTAAAATGTCCAGAAAAATCATGGAATGGATTGTTCCTAAAAACAATGTCTGATATAAGGTCATTCATGGGCTTAGCGGAGTTACTATATCGTCGTTTTATCAAGAACTTCTCTAAAATTGTGTATCGCATAACTTCCCGAGCAAAGAAGGGAAGGGCCTTTAAATGGAAAACAGAGAATGTCAACAAATATTTGAACAACTAAAGAAAATGCTAACCTCAACCCTAATTTTGAAGGTGTCAAATCCAAAAAAGGAATTTGTGGTGTGTACGACGTGAGTCAAGGAGTGGGAGGAGTTCTTATGCGAAAAAGATAAGGTAGTGGAATATGAAAGACTGGAAAGATGAAGGAGCACGAAAAAAGTACTCGAAGCTTATGACGGAAACTCACAACAATGATTCAAAGAATTAAAATGTGACATCATTATTTATTGGGGAAAAAATTTACGCTACTAACGGATTACATTATTCGACTAGTTTCTTTAGTCGACCAAGATTGGATTCTAACAAAGGCTAGATGGACTCCCTTTTTCACCGAGTTAGATTTTGATATAAAAGCACTGCATTACAAAAGAAAACCATGCTAGCAGATCAAGCCTTAAGTAGTAAGATATAATGTGTATATGAGATTCGATTCCACCACATTGAATTTGATGTGTCGGGACCACTTGTTGCGGGCTGCTCTTCAAGACCGAGGTTTCCAACACATATGGAAGCACACTCAAGAGTTACATAAAATGGGTAAAATCCATGAGCATGAAATTAATTACCACTACTAATTGACCTTAAAAGGAAGGATTTATGTCCCTAATAAAGCATTGAAATTATGAAATTAATGACCGGGGCTAATTGACTATTAATATAGGGACCTAACATGCCCCTCTCCTTCAAAAAATTGTTGTCCTCAACACTTGAATAGCTATGGGTGCTTCTATATAAAATTCCCTTCCTCCCATGTAGAATCTTCGGTGAGTAAGTTCTTCCACTTGATGAGATGCTCTGCAATTGAGCGATTTCGTAGTTGTCAAGTTCTTGTTTCCATGACCGCTTCAGGGTTCCAATATGATTTTTCCTTCCTCATCAAGTTCTGGAAATATTGTTTGAACTGGAATATTTTCACCTATAACCTTATTTAAGCTTGAAACATGGAAAATTGTATGCACTCGCGAAGAAGAAGGAAGCTCCAATTTGTATGCCATAGTACCAATCTTTTGCAACACCTTGTAAGGACCATATTACTTTGGAAATAATTTATTATCCTTCTTAGCTTGCTTGAGGGAAATTTTTTTGTATGGTTGTAGCTATAAAAATACCTAGTCTTCTACATCAAAACTTCTCTAGTTGCAATGTTGATCTGCTTGTTTTTTCATTCGATTTTGTGCCAAATTTAGGTTATCCTTTAAGAGTTCGAGAGCTTCTTGTTGATGCTTGATATGATCTTCCACTGCTTGAACCTTCGAATTTTCTCTTAAATATGATGTGATGGATGGTGGATGATATCCATAAAGTGCCATAAATGGGGTCATTTTTGTTGCAGTATGGAAGGAAGTGTTATACCACCATTCAACGAGAGGTAACCACTTGACCCATTTTGTTTGTTTATCGATACAAAACAATGAAGATATCCTTCCAAAATTTTTATTCACTATCTCAGTTTGACGATCAGATTGAAGATGATAAGATGAGCTATGAGTTATTTGAGTACCTAAACAATAAAATAACTCCCAGTCCAAAAATTTCCGATAAAAATAGTATCTCCGTCACTCACAATAATCTTTGGGTTTCCATGTAGCTTTTTGAATTATGTCCATGAATCCTTCCTTTAACGGGTAAAATCCATGAGTATGAAATTAATAACCGGGGCCAATTGACCTTCAAAGGAAGGATTTATGTCCCTAATAAAGCATTGATTAAACCATTATTAATGGATGAGCATCACCATAGTCCTTACACATCTCATCCAAGATACCGAAACTATTTTTTGCTTTGAAGAAAGAATATTTATGGTAGGAAATGCTTAATGATATCATAGAATATTGATCAAAATGCTTGGAATGTCAATAGGTAAAGTCTAAGCACCAACACCTTGCACATTTGTTAAACCACCTTCTCATTCCCTGAGTGGAAATGGGAAATAATCACACTAGACTTTATAACTAGATTACCAAATACCAGAAGCAACATGACTTCATTATGGTGGTGGTGTCCAAACTTATCAAGACTACTCACTTTATACCTTTGAAGTCCACTTACAAAGCGGTGGATATAGAAGGAATTTTTATGAGGGAGATCTTTCGATTACACAGAATGCTCAAGGTGGTCATCTTCGGCGATATGTGAATTTTAACTCTGCCTTCTAGAGATTCCTCTTTAATGGATTGGGCACTTAAATACATTTCAGCACCACTTATCATCCTCCAATGGATGGTCAAGAAGAGTGAGTAAATCAGGTATTGGAATACATGTTGTGCATGTACAAAATGAATCATCTTACTAAATGGGAAGACTACCTCCACTTGGTAGAGTTTTCCTATAACAATAGTTACCATGAGTCACTTAAAATGAATCCCAATGAATTTTTGTATGGTAGGAAGAGAAAAATGCGCACCAATTGGAGCAGTCCAAAAGAAAAAAATGATTTTGGGCCCGGACATGCTTAAAGAGATGGAGTGGGAAGTTAAAAATATTCGACAAAATCTACAAGTTGTTGAGAAAAACAGAAGATTTATGCAGAGAAAAGAAGGGAGCTCATAAGGAGTTCTAAGTGGTAGATCATTTTTTATTTGAGTATTAAACCTAGGAAAAGTACCTTGCAATGGAATGGATGTGCCAAGTTGGCACCTCACTATTTTGGACCCTTCCAAGTCTTGGAAAAAAATATTTCGGTAGCATATCAATTGGCCCTTCCATGCTATGCAAAGGTCCATAATGTGTTCCATGTTTCTCCCGTTAAGGAAATACATGTATGATCCTCGACATATAATTAAGTGGAAATATGTACGAGTAGTTTTACCATTGTACCAAGCACTTTACAAGAAGTAGATGTGTTTAAATTATGAAAACATGCATTGCTAAACACTATGATGGTTAGCGGGTCGAACCCGGATGGAGAGTTGAGGGTAGAACCCCCTGCATATTCTCAACGGGGAGAAAAGCCATGTTATGGAGGTGAGTGGTCACCCGGAGTTAAACTAGAGTGGGTGCATTTCGGACCAGGCGGAGGCTACTTGGGAAGATGAAGAAATGATGAAACAATTTTAGCAAAATCAATTCCAAAGAATGGAATGAACACCAAGGATGGTCTTACTCGAGAGGGGGAATATGTAACCCCCCTATAGTTTAAATGTTATTTGTTACTTGGATTTAATCTTGTGACTACTTTATTTATATTTTATGCTTAACTAAAATTAAAATGTGAGAAAAATTCATATTATTTTACTTTATTTTTAATATCAAGACTATTTTGTCTCAAATGAAAAAGAGAAAGAATTGGTTGATAACACAATGAATCCCTGGGCGATTCGAGCGGTTGCTTAGTCATAACCACCCTTATTCAGCATTTATAGGAAATCAAAATAGAAGGGGGGTTCATTTTTTATCTTTCTCAAGGAGAGTTTCACACGAGAAAAAATGATCGCGGGGGAGGCTAGAGATAGAAATACATCAAGGCGAGATGTCTGCTTGGAAATAATTTCTAAGTTGGACATAGAGCCAATAGAGTATTTTCCAACCATTACCAGTGGTTGGACAAGAGTCGTGTTTCCCATGTGTGGAGTGGTTTAGCAATAGTGTTCACTTCTAAGAACAGGGATCTATGTGGGGAGAAGTAGACGTAAATACCCATCTCATGGTTGGGAGGTTTGACCAAGTCTGGTTGAGGGTTAGGTAACATTTAAACAATTTAATTTATGGATTTTATTATTCTTTTCGAATTTGTAGGAAGGCTAGGAGAGAATGGATAATTTTAATGATGCCAACTAAATATGGAAGAACTAGAAAAGTACATAATTACATTTTACAATAGGCTTTAACAAAAAACCTAAATAGCTAAAAAATGTTCAATACTATATTAAATTACGATTGCTTTAATAGAATGCTAGTATAGCTAGAATGTACCACACATGAATAATCTTTGTTGAAAAAATATTCATATGGCTAGAATAAAATTAATGTATTATCATAAAGGCTCCTTGAATATATTGATTAAAAACCCAGGAAGAAATCTATCAATGGGTTTCCTACTTAGTATAAGCACCGAGAGACAAAATATTGACATAGAATTGAAAAGTGGAACATACGAACCTTTCACATTTATAATAATCACTACTATAACATTGTATAGAAGTATTTTGGTAATTGGAAATGTAAAGAACAAATAGCCAAGGCGAAACCCGAAACCGGCACCAAGGCCATCTTAGGGTCTCGCAAGACATGCAGTAAATTAACCAAGGGGTTTAACCGGTGGGTCCAAGACCTCACCATCCTATCCCCTTAGGTTATAAGAACAAATATTAATTACTTGTTAGAATGTGAATCTCGGGGTATGCAAGCGAAAGGCTAGTAAAAAGGAAATACACTTTTCAAGAAAACAAAAGAAATCCTTTAGTACCACACTAGCTAAAAAGCCAAACACGATAACAAAATGGCTAGTTCGAATATGGAGTAATTAGCCACAAAATTGTACCGAAATAAATTACTTAAAATTATTCAATTATTTATATAGTTTCTTTGCTAAGTAAAGGCCTTAAGAAAAGAGAACCGACATTAACCAAAATGAGAATAGTCGAATTACATATATAAACTCTTCATAGAATCGAATAAATGTCTGGAAAATGTGATCATTCGAGGCATATGACATAACCCGTCATAACTTGTCTTCCATTCTATTAATATATGGAACAATGTCTTTGAGTACATGTAGTAAGGTGCCGCATGGAAAAACCCCGCTAGTTATAACAAACATTTAAACCTTGGATGGAATCAAAAGATATATGCATCACAAGCAAACACAGAAGTTTGTCAAACCAAACTCGCCCTTTCAACTTGGAATTATCAATCCATTATAAAAAATACAAATTAAATAGAGGCACTCTTGCCATTAAAACGATTCTTCAAAACAAAAGATAATATAAGTATTTAAAAAATCCAAACTAGGGACATGGGTCTCAACTAGGCGAGGCCATATGGTATAGAGATAAACCCAAAACCCCCGAATTGCGTTTGAAAATACCCCTGCAATAAAACCAAGCACTCACAAGAGAAGTGAATATCTCAATAGAGAAAAACCCTCAAGGAATACCATGGATTTTCGGTAGCGATAAAGGAGGAACAAAAAAATGGTTGAAAGAATTCCAGCATCGTAGAGGTAGCTAGGGTTAATTCTACCTAAAGCATTATGCCATCGTGCGATGAAATCGAAGGTCCGATGTGAGGGATAAACTTCCTAAGAACCACAAATATGATACAAAAATAAAAACTTGTGTTGTTAGATAGTAACTCGTGGATGGTTGCGATCCCACTGGACCAATCTAGATAAGGGTGCCAAATCACGAGTATTAATTCCAAGTATTACGAACATTTCATGGGTACCAAAGTCATTAATGGCATGAGCATGCATTGAGGGGTTTTTTCGTTAATGCAACAACACTGGGAGATGACATGTCCAAATAAAATTAAAACTATTCATTGGAAAGATCTATCCGCCTAATCTCTGGGAATCATCAACCAAATCGAGCGCCCGACAAAACTCGTTCGGGGTGGGGTCATTTCGTTTGAGGGCGATCGTATCAAATTTGTTAAGTTGTGACCACTCGGGTTCCTTGTGCATGTTCGTGTAGCCCATTTTCCATTTTCTCCCTTTTGCAATCGTTCGGTCGGGCGAACCATGTTAGGCCATGTGAGTGCGTCCAATGAAACACGTTCGGGTCGGGTCGTTTTGTTTCGGGGCGGCCGTATCATATTTTCTAAGTTGTGACGGATCGGATGCCTTGTGCACTTTCGTGCGACCCATTTTCCATTTTCTCCCTTGTGCCTTCACTCCATCGGGGCGCATCATGTGGCATCGTGTGAGGGTGCCCGATGAAACGTGTTCATGTCGGATCATTACGTTTGAGGGCGATCATATAAAATTTACTAAGTTGTAACCACCGGGGTGCCTTGTGCACGTTCATGTGACCCATTTTCCATTTTATCCCTTTTTCCTTTGCTTGGTCGGGAGCATCGTTTCGCCATCGTGTGAGGGCACTCGATGAAACACGTTCGGGTCGGGTCATTTCGTTTGAGGGCGGCCATATAAAATTTTCCTAAGTTGTGATCTGCCCGGGTGCCTTGTGCACTTTTATGCGGCACGTTTTCCATTTTCTCCCTTGCGCCTTCGTTTAGTCGAGTGCGTCGTGTCACGTCATGTGAGAGCGATCGACAAAACATGTTTGGGTCGGCTCATTTCATTTGAGGGCGCTCGATGAAAGGCATTCGGGTCGGGTCATTTCGTTTTAGGATGGCTATATCAAATTTGCTAAGTTGTGACCACCCAAGTTTCTTGTGCTCATTCGTGCGGCCCGTTTTCCATTTTCTCCCTTGTGTTTTCATTCGGCCCGGACGAGTCGTGTCGCATCTGTGTGAGGTCGCCCCAGATAAAACACGTCCGGGTCGGGTCATTTCATTTGAGGGTGATCATATCAAATTTGCTAAGCCATGACCACTTGGGTTCCTTGTGCATGTTTGTGTAGCTCGTTTGTCATTTTCTCCCTTGTGCCTTCATTCGATCAAGCATGCTTTGTCACTCCGTGTGAAGGCACTGACGAAACGAGTTTGGGTGAGGTCATTTTGTTTAAGGGCCATTGTATAAAATTTTCTAAGTTGTGACCACCCCTGGGTGCCTTTTGCACATTCGTGCGACCCATTTTTCTAGTTTCTCCCTTGTGTCTTCGTTCGGTCGGTCATGCCACGTTGCGTCGTGTGAGGGGGCCCGATGACACGTGCTCGGGACGGGTCGTTTCGTTTAAGGGCGGATGTATCAAATTTTGTAAGTTGTGACCGCCCGAGTGCCTTATGCACGTTTGTGCGGCCCTTTTTCCATTTTCTCCCTTGTGACTTCATTCGGTCGGGCGCGTCGTGTCATGCCCCTGGGAGGGTGCTCGATGAAACCTGTTCGGGAGTTGGTTCGTTTTTTTTGAGGGCGGTTGTATCAAATTTGCTAAGTTACGACCGCCCGGGTGCCTTGTGCACATTCGTGCGACCCATTTTCCATTTTCTCCCTTGTACCTTCGTTAGTTTCGGGCGTGCCCGATCGTGTAGTGTGAGGGCACCCGATGAAACGCGTTCGAAAGTCAGGGTCATTTCATTTTAGAGGCAGTCGTATCAAATTTGCTAAGTTGTGACCACCCACGTGTCTTGTGCATGTTCGTGCAACCCATTTTTCATTTTCTCCATTGTGCCTTCATTCGGTTGGGCGCAACTGTTGCGCCATGTGAGGGCACCCGATGAAACGCGTTCAAGTCGGGTGGTTTTTTTTAGGGCGATTGTATCAAAATTTGATAAGTTACGACTACATTTGTGCCTTGTGCACGTTCGTGTGGCCCGTTTCCTATTTACTCCCTTGTGCCTTTGTTCGGTCGGGTGCTTCCCTGTCCCACCATGTGAGGGTGCCCTATGAAACACGTTCAGGGTCGGTTTGTTTCATTTGAGGGCTGCCATATCAAATTTGCTAAGTTGTGAGAATGTGGGTGCCTTGTACAATTTTTTGCGGCTCGTTTTCCATTTTCTCCCTTGTTCCTTCATTCGGTCGGATGTGTTGTGTTGCGTCGTCTGAGGGGAACCCGATGAAATGTTTTGGCATCGGGTCATTTCATTTGAGGCATGAGATGAAACACGTTTGATTTGGGTTGTTTCGTTTGAGGGCAACCGTATCAAATTTTCTAATTTTTTGACTACTCGGATGCCTTCTGCACATTCTTGTGACTTCATTTTGTCGTTCAGCTATCCCCCTTTCTAGTTGAGGGTAGGGGTTTCCTTTTCATGTGAAACATGTGTTTGTAATCGAGTCGGGTGTGCCCGAAGAATGGCATTGGGTCAAATCGTCTCTTCGCTATGTCGCTCTTATGCTCGCTTGGTCGCTCTTTGTCTTTGTTGAAATAAGCTCTTTGTGCTTCTGGTCGCGCGTAGGCTCATTTGAAATCGGATCTTTTCTATATTATTCACCTCCTCACTTTTTGGTGTGGGGGGTAGGGGTTGGATTTTCATGTGAAAAGTGGGTTGGTGATTCAGTTTTTTTGTTCGGATGCGCCTAATGAAAGGCCTTGGGTCATTTTTAGGGTAGACTATTTTCATCTTCTCTCCATCCCCACTCGGTAGCATATAAGCGATAATTTTGGTCATGCTTATCCCTGGGAGGCATATGTGAAGAAATTTCCCCTTCCGCTCTGTGTTCTCGAGCCATATGAGGGTTACTTTGTGTGGCTTCTTGATAAAATTAAACGCCTACACGTGTCGCTCTTGTGCCCCCTTGGTCGCTCGTTGGATTTGTTGAAATTGACTCTTTTCTATAGTGTTTTCCTCCTCTATTTTTGTTTGGGGGGAGGGGGTTAGATTTCATGCGAAAGGTGGGTTGGTAATTGAGTTGCTTGTTCGGGTGTGCCCTGAAGAATGTCCTTGGGTCATTTGCAATGTCTCCGACTCTAATCTTCTCTCCATCCCCACTTGATATCACATGAGCGGTAATGTTGGTCATGCTTGTCCCGGGAGGCATATGTGAATAGAGTTACCCTTTCACTCTATGTTCTTAGATTTGGATGATGTTTTTGTACGTGGTCGAGGGTCGGGTCGTGTATTTGAGTGGGTCGGGTCCCACCATGGGAGGGAACCTAAGGAAATGCATTTGGGTCGGGTCGGGTTACGTCGTGTGAGGGAGGTCATATAAAAAATACTAAATTGTGACCACCCCTATGCGTTGTACACATTTGTGCGACTTTTTTGTCATTTGGTCCCTCGTGCCTTTATTCGGGCGGAGTCGAGCCGGATCGTGTGAGGGCGCCCAAGGAAACTCATTTAGGTCAAGTCATGTCGTGTAAGGGTGCCCAAGAAAACATGTTTGGGCGGGTTGGGTCGGGGATGTGGGATGACACCCAAGGAAAGGCGTTCGGGTGGGGTCGTGTGAGGGCACCCAAGGAAACACGTTCGGGTGGGTTGGGTCGAGGTTGTGTCGTGTCGGGGTGCCCAAGGAAACGCATTCGGGGGGGGTTAGGTCGGGTCGTGTCATGTGAGGGCACCCAAGGAAATGTGTTTGGGCGAGTCGAGTGAGGTCGGGTCGTATGGTGTGAGGGTGCCCAAGGAAATGCGTTCGGGCGGATCGAGTAGGGTCGCGTTGGGTCCGGCGGGTGTGAGGGCGCCCAAGGAAATGTGTTCGAGCTGGGTCATGTCGAGTCATGTGAGGGAGGCAATATCAAAAATGCTAAGTTGTGATTTGCCCGTGTGCCTTTTGCATGTTCATGTGACCCGTTTTCCATTTTCTCCATTGTGCCTTCGTTCGGGCGGGTCGGGTTCGTTCGAGTTGGGTCGTGTGGGGCCACCAAAGGAAACGCATTCGGGTTGGGTCATGTGAGGGAGACTGTATTGTCAACGAGACCCTTTATTTCGTAAGTCAAAGAAATAATGTATCGACTATGGTGTATATCGTAAATTGCCAAACATTTATAAAGTATATGGTTTGTGTGCACAATAATTATAAGGGTTTTTCATGTGTATCATAAGGCTTGAAGGTGACACATGTATGTATATTTAATTCAATGTTTTGTTTTAGGCATAAAAGAATATTTTTTTTATGACGTAAATAGGTAATGAATTTTCATGTAGATGTACATGTGTTACAATGTACATATTAGATAATATAATTTAAACTAAGAATTTTTCTTATATTTTTTCACTTTTCTTTTTTAGGGAGATGTGTAACTTGTCACATTTACAAGATAGAGTTCATAAATAACATTTAAAAAAACATTTATAACAAAGAAAAAATGATATAAGTTATAAGCCAAATATTTCAATAGCATGTCTAGGAAACGATTTTAACATCAAACATATCTACATATATAGAGAGAATTCTTGTACCATTAATAGGTTCTTTTTAATTAAAGGTATGAGGGAGACCTACAATTCTTTCAAATGCAATGGGTAAATTTAAAAAAAATATTAACAATAAAAAAATGTTCAATAGAAAAAAATATTCATAAAAAATTTAATTCAATATGTGTATACACACACACACACACACACACACACACACACACACACACACATATATATATATATATAGAGAGAGAGAGAGAGAGAGAGGTTTAAAATTTTAATGTGGAAAATATGAATGATAAATAAAATAGTTCAATGTCAACTATGTGTATATCATAGAAAATAAGTGAGAATAAAGAATTTCTTACGAGTTGAACCAAAACCCTAGAGAAATAAAATCTCTATAGGTGCAAACATTTTCTCAAGTTTTACAATAATTAAAAAAAAATTAAATCTTGAAAAATTTGTTACATTTAATTGTGGATCTACCAAAAATCCTAGAAAAACAAAATCTCTAGAGGTGCAAACATTTTTCTCAAATTTTACAATAAAAAAACAATTACATATTAAAAAAATTTTTACCCCTTTGGATACTTGGTAGATCCAAAATTAAATAAATCTAGTCGAAGCTTAACGTCAATAATAAAATGTTTAAAAAATTAACTTCTATTAAATTTAAATGTCATTCCAAAAAATTTATATCATGTAATAAGTAAAAATAAAACTTTTTAATGCACATGAAAGCCTTAATTTTTCTTAAATCAGCCACCATTTTTTAAGTATTTTTTATGCTTTATATATTTTCCTTTTATCATACACCATATTTTAAAAATTCCAACTCCTAAATACTTTGATTTCAACTTTAACTATTTAAAAAAAAATAAAAGACAAATATTAATTTAACTTTATTAAAAAAAACCCAAAATAGACAAATATTAACTGAACTTTTAAAAAAAACCAAAAATAGTGTATTTTAAAAAAATAAAACACCTAAATATTTTAAATTTAACTTCAACTATTTAAATAAATTAAAAGATAAATGTTAATTTAACTTTAATACAAAAACAAAATTATGGAAAAAAATATAAAGGGATTTCGAAATTACTAAAATATTTATAAAATCTACAATAAGAAAACTTCCAAGATAATCCATAATTCTACCATTAATGGAAAAAAATTTTCGAAAACAACACTTAAAATAAGAAAACCATTCCATAACTATTTAGACTTTAAAAGAGTGTAAATACATAGCATCACAAAAAAAAGTCTATGATAATCCATCATCCCACAACTCATCGTGTGATAATGCAAAAACCTATGTTCAAACAAAGTTTGGTCATTCAAACAACATTATCCAAAAATTTCTAAAGCGAGAGCATACATAAGTAGTAGAGTCACGCTCCTTATTTTAGGCTACAAGTAAAGCTTACGACGAGATGCTAATAGTTTAACACTCGTAGGTAAACAATCAAATGATGTCTTTTAAATTGTTGAATCTTTCAAAACTTTTAGTGATCTTCTTCGGTCCTTGAATAATAACCGATGTCGGAATATTGAAAATTCCAAATGGAGAGAGTAAGCTCCTCTCCTCTAAACACAAAGAAATTTAAAATTTGACGGAGACAGAGTTTTCACACCGAAACAAATTTCTATTTCCTTAAAAAAAATGTTACTAGATCTTCCTCTTAACACAGAGGGATAACATAAAGTAGTGACTTCTTCAAAACGCGATGTACGAGAACAACTCTATTCTTTCAAAACAATGTTCTCTGTCTCATAAAATCCACACTGCTGTGTATTTCTTTTTACTGCAACTGTTGTGCGAAAAACAAAACCAAAACAATACAACACATTCTTATAGGCTCGTCGGACCTTTTTTCTTTTTTATATGTCGCGCATATATATTAAAACATTACAAAATAAAAATATATGAAACTTTAACCAAAGTCTACATAAAACAAATATAATGCGGGCTATACGGTAGGGACCACATCGCAATCGCAATCGGCAAAACAAATATGTGCTAACAACCGAAACTTCGATTGCGATTCAAAGACGGATGCGATTCAATTCACAAACTCCGGCCTATACCTAGATTGGGTCCACCACTTCAAAAAGTGTAATCGGGCCCAACACATAAGACCTTCCGATTGCGATCGGGATCCGGACGCGATGAACAAATAAACTCCATCGTATAATGCCATTGGGTCCGGCCCTTTGGTAAATTGATCGGGGAACACAATAAAGATTCGTCGATTGAACCCTTGTGATTGGAAACTTGCGATTGCAATAAAACATCGCCACGTGGTCAAGTGGACCCATGGGCCTCGACTGTTGTGGAGGGCGATTCATAACATATTTTTTGGTTGTATTGTTTACAACCGTTCCACTTGCGAACTTCGCCACATCCACAAGACATTTCGACCATGAAATATTTGTATTGCGATTTGCGATTGCGATTGGATCGCATTGCAAATCTTCATATCAACAATACATCGTGTATGAAATTTGAGATTGCGATTTGCATATAAGTGGTGGGGACCACTTGTCCCGCCATTCAAAAATATAGGACTTCCACTGTTTTAAACAATTTTAGTTGTTGAGCGCTTTAAAGGCCGAAATGACTATTTTTAATTAACTCTGCTCCTCCCTAGTTCAAATCTACGGGAAATCTCCATTCCTCCGTAATAAATGGCTACACCCGTCACCATATTAACTTCTCCTGCAATCGTAGGCTGCGGCCCATCAAAATTTAATTCTTCCTTCTTGTTTTTTCATGCTTCTTTAATTTACGAGTGCCGTGCACTCAAAATTCGTTGCATTCTTGCTGTCATGTACTCTTTTTCTTCTAGTACTGAGGCTAGCGAGGGACTTTAATATTTCAACACCCTCCCCTTAAAGTCAGCTTTCTTGGGTTATCAATCATACCCAAGCATTTTTCTTAAAAATTCAAAGGTCTTTTGTCCCAATGGCTTTGTTAAAATATTTTCATATTGCTCCTATGTTTTACAATGTCTGTAAAACAATTTCTCCATTGTTCACTAATTCTCCGATATAATGAAATTTTGTGTCTATGTGCTTTGTTCTTTTTATGAAATACGATAATTCTTTGACAATGCAATAGGCGTGCTATTGTTAGAATAAATCACTATCCCTTTTACTGTTCTTGGCATAAGCTTCTCAACATTCTTCTCATCCAAATTTCTTGACACGCTGCTATTGTAGCTGCCACATACTCTGCTTCACTGTAGATAATGCTACAATCGGTTGTTTCTTAGAAGCCCATGAAATGGCTCCCGAACCCATATGAAAAACATAACCGGAAGTGCTCTTCCGATCATCTACACTTCCATCCCAATCACTCGTTAGTGTATCCAACTAATTCTGAATTTTTCACAGTTTGTATACAAAATACCAAATCTTTTTTTTCCTTTCACTTACCTCGAATTCTCTTTGCTTGCTTGCCAATGTTCTTCTTTTTGGCTTCTCCATAAATCAGAAATTAAACTAACGACATGCATAATATCCGGCCTAGTTGTAGTCAAATACATGAGGTCTGCCAAATATGCTTTTATACAAACTTGGATCAAAATCCTTGTTGTTGTCATCTTTACTCAACTTCAATCCCATTATTGTGGGAGTAATTGCAGCTTTTGCTCTCTGCATATTAAATCTTTCTAAAAACTTGATTCACATACTTTACTTGAGAAATAAAAATTCCTTTTTCATTTTTGTTCTACTTCTATTCCTAAGAAGTATCTTAATAAACCCATGTCATTCATTTCAAATTCATCTTTCATGATCTGTTTTAAAATTCTCAATAAGGTAATCATCATTACCTGTAAATATTAAATCATAAAAATATAAAACAACAATGAGCATCTTACCATCTTTTTCTTTCATGTAGAGGGTGGGTTCTCCCTCACACTTTTCAAATCCATTTTCCGAGTAGATAGGAATCTATCCCTCTTGTACCATGCTCTTGGAGCTTGCTTGACCCATAAAGAGCTTTCTTCAATTTGCGAGACCTTATGCTCTTGGCCTTTCTTCTCATATCCGAGAGGTTGTTCCACATATACCTCTTCCATTAAAAACTCCATTTAAAAATGCAGATTTTACATCCATCCAGTATACTTTCCATTTTTTTTGTGCTTGCTATGGACAACACTCGCTCTCATTGTCTCCATTCTTGCAACCTGGTGCAAAAAGTTTCTTCGTAATAAATCCCATGCTTCGCTTATATCCTTTGACAACAAGTCCGGCCTTGTGTCTTTCTATTTTTCCTTCGACAATTCTTTTTGGTCTTATAGACCCATTTGACACCAATGACTTCTTTCCCTTTCTGGGAGATCAACTAACTCCCATGTTTTTGTTCTTCTCTATGGCATTAATTTCATCATCCATACCTTCTATCCATTTTCTATCTTTAATTGCATCTTCAAAATGAATAGGATCATCAACTTGACAATACAAAGCAAATAAGGATTTCATATCTTCATTTTCCGCTCCTTGCTCATAGATTTCTCTAATGCTTCTAAACCTTGTTCCACTTTCACTTGGTGTAGTCATGCTTGAAAGAAGCACTCGAGTACGCTCCATGTGGTGCGCTTGGAGATGCACTCCCTCTTCTTCTCAAGGGTGTTCTCGTTGTCGTTTGAGGTGTCCCTTGTTGTCCTTGCATTGTTGGAGGTTGTGCGAGTGGATGGGTTGTTAATTTCAACCACATCTCCTTCATCTTCATCATGAGACAAACGAGTTTTTAACATTGATTGTTTTCTCAATGCTTCCATCCAATGCTTCCTCTTCAATAAATTTCACATCTCTCGCTTATCACAAACTTCTTTGTGGATGGGTTATACAATCTGTATCCTTTGGAATCTTCAATATATCCAAGGAAAAATGCACTTCTCCCCCATTACTATCCAATTTATTCCTCAACTTTGTCCGGAATGTGTGCATATGCCACACATCCAAAAACTCTCATGTGGGTGACTCCTGTTTTCTACGCCCTGCACACTTCTTCCGGAACTTTGTTCATCACGGCTTTTGTGGGGCATCTATTTAAAATATACAAAGCACGGTTCTGTGCTTCTGCCCAATACTCATTCGGCAAGTGCTTTGCCTTTAGCATGCTTCTCATCATTTCCATTATGGTTCAATTCTTCCTTTTAGCAACTCCATTACATTGCGGTGTGTACCTTGTGGTAAATTTCTTGTGTATGCCATTCTCTCTGCAAAAAACACGAAATTATTTTGATATATATTCTCCTCCTATATCGGTTATGAGAACTTTAATGTGCGATCCGCTCTGTTTCTCTACAAGAGCTTTAAAATGGCGAAATTTACGAAAGACTTCACTCTTATATTTTAGGAAATAAAGCCACACTTTTCTTGTGAAATCATCTATGAAGGTCGGCATCTAATTGCTGCTCGAAAGCGATGTTGTTTGCATTGAACCACACAAATGCGAGTGAATGATTTCTAAGGGTGCTTTCGCCCTTATGCTTTTTCCCCGATGGAAATTTTTTCTCTATGTTGCTTTCCCAAGACGCAGACCTTCACATAGGTCATCGGGCTTCTCAATCAATGGTAAACCTCTTACCATTCCTTTTACATGCAACAAATTTAATCCTCCGAAATTGAGATGTCCAAATCAGGGTGCCATAACCAATTTTCATCTTTCTCTTCCTTTTGAAAGACTTCTTGTGTTACAAGCTGCTATACTCTTTCATTTTCCCTTCGAGGTCAATATTGAGCTTGAGCGGAAACATTCTATTGTTGGTCATTTGAATTTTAGCAATGATTTTCTTGCTTGGAGGTATATCTTTTATTGTGCACACATCATCTTTGAAAATTACATTGTAACCTTTATTTATGAGCTGCCCTAATGCTCAAAAATATTACACTTCAAACCTGGAACATAATACACATCGGGGAACAAATTTTTGCTCACCATTTCTTGCTCGAATACTAACTCGCCTTTTCCTTTTACGAGAGATCTTAGTATCGGTCCCTGTGGTCACTTCGATTTAATCTCTTCATCTAAATTGGCAAACATTTCTCTATTTCAGTCATGTGATTACTACATCCTGAATCTAAGAACCAAACACCATCTTCTCTATTTTGTGCTACATTACATGCTAACAGACATATTACTTGTGTTCTTTTCTTCTTTTGCTACATTAGCATTTTGCTTATTTTTCATGTCATTTAGCTTCTTTCTACATTCATTGGCATAGTGCCCATATTTCTTGCAATAATAACATTGGACATTGGATTTGTCATACCTTTTTCCATGAGCATGTTGGTGTTGATGTCCACCTTGCTTGGGTCGTTGCATTGGTCGTGGGTTGTGATTTTGATTGTTGCTCCTTCCATGTGAATGTGAAGAAGCTGTTCCTTCCACCTTTGTTCTACGCTTCTGCCTCTTCCTCTTCCTCTTCCCTCGAAGGCATCCGAGTCTTGAAGGCATGCTCAAGAGATGAATGTTCATCTCTGCTCAATCTCTATTCATGAGTTATGAGTGAGGCATGAAGTTCATCTACAATGAACCTTGAGAGAGATCTTTGGTCTCTTCTATAGTGGTAACGATAACATCAAACTTTGAGGGTAATCTCCTCAAAAGTTTCTCCACAATTCTTCTTTCTTCACGAGTTTCTCCATGGGACCTTATCTAATTTACAATCCCAATCACGTGTGTAAAAATGTGTCTACATTATCTGACTCTTTCATGCAAAGAGTTTCAAAACCTCTTCTCAACAACTGAAGTTTTGTTGTCTTAACTTTCTCCATGCCTTGATAGGCTACTTTCGAGTTTCCCATGCTTCCTTGGATCTTTGGGCTGCTTTGCTATCCTTGGAAACACACTCTCATTTAATGCTTGATACAAAAGGAAGAGAGCTTTAGCATCTTTCCTCCCATTTCTCTTCAATAGGTCCTTCTCTTCTTGAGTTAAGGCATTAAAAGCCCTGCTCATCGGCTCGTTCAACAAAAAGCTGTCTTTCCTTCTGCGAAAGAACAAACTCTTTTAAAACAAAACAACAACTACGTTATCTTTGAGAAATACCCGATCTTTTGACTTCGTTGGGCTTTCACACTCTCTGGAGAAAACGTCGACACAAGTCTTCTTCTTCTTCGACTTCTTTGAAACCTTCAAAGAGCCTAAAATAGCTACGATACCATGTCGAAATATTGAAAATTCCAAATGGAGAGAGTAAGCTCCTCTCCTCTAAACACGGGAGAAATTTAAAATTTGACGGAGACAGAGTTTTCACATCGAAAAAAAACTTCTATTTCCTTAAAAAAAAGCTATTACGGATCTTCCTCTTAACGCAGAGGGATAACATAAAGTAATGGCTTGCTTCAAAACGTAGTGCACGTAGAACAACTCTATTCTTTCAAAACAATGTTCTCTGTCTCATAAAATCCACAACTGCTTTGCGTATTTCTTTTTCACGCGTCGTTGTGCGAAAAAACAAAACCAAAACAATACAACACATTCTTACGAGCTCGCGGACCTTTTTCTTTTTTATATGCCACACATATATATTAAAACATTACAAAAGAGAACTATATGAAACTTTAACCAAAGTCTACATAAAACAAATATAATGCGGGCTATACAAGTAGGGACCACATCGCAATCGCAATCGGCAAAACAAATATTTGCTAACAACCTAAACTTCCGATTGTGATTCAAAGACGGATGCGATTCAATTAACAAACTCCGGCCTATACCTGGATCGGGTCCGCCACTTCAAAAAAGTGCAATCGGGCCCAACACATAAGACCTTCCAATTGCGATCAAGATCCCAAATGCGATGAACAAATAAACTCCATCGTATAATGCCATTGGGTCCGGCCCTTTGGTAAAGTGATCGGGGAACACAATAAAGATTCGCCGATTGAACCCTTGCGATTGGAAACTTGCGATTGCAATAAAACATCGCCACGTGGTCAAGAGGACCCATGGGCCTCGAGCTGTTGTGGAGGGTGATTCATAACATATGTTTTGGTTGTATCACGTACAACCGTTACAGCTATGGAACTACGCCACATCCACAAGACATTTGGACCATGAAATATTTGTATTGCGATTTTCGATTGCGATTGGATCACATCACAAATATTCATATCAACAAGACATTGTGTATGAAACTTGTGATTGCGATTTGCATATAAGTGGTGGGGACCACTTGTCCCTGCCATTAAAAAAATAAAGGACTTCCGTCTGTTTTAAAAAATTTTAGTTGTTGAGGGCTTTAAAGCCCGAAATGACATTTTTAATTAACTCTACTCCTCCGTAGTTCATATCTACGGGAAATCTCCATTCCTATGTAATAAACGGCTACGCCCATCACCATATTAACTTCTCTTGAAATATATGGTCGTGGCCCATCAAAATTTAATTCTTCCTTCTTGTTTTTTCATGCTTCTTTAATTTACGATGTCGTGCACTCAAAATTCACTAGCTGCTTCTCTTTCGTTGTACTCTTTTTCTTCCGGTACGAGAGGTTAGCGGGGGACTTTAATATTTCAACAACCGAGTCGTGAACCCTGTCGGAGTGACGTGGGAATTGTGCATCCATTTCCACTAAATATTGCAATTCCTTTTGAATATATTATAAATTTCCTGCTGTCCTAAGGTTTAGCACCGCATCAATCACCCAGGCTTAGGGTCATGTATCCCACCAATCCACTTCCTAAACAGTGTTGACAGAACTAGGATAATACTTCTCATCGTTTGAAGTGGGCCACCTCCATCAATCAATTTAGTCACTTGTCATTCCATTGAGTCAAGCCAAGATCATACAAAGAAACCCAAGAAAATCAAATAATCAAAAACCTACAAAATCAACATAAAATAATTTTGTTAATGAACTCAATCAACTCAATTTTTCCTCCTGGAAAATTGTATTGTTCTTATGCTTACGGGAAAGAAAAACATGTAGTATCCCGGTTAAAGGTCATGGAGTTGATTCTGAGTTAAGAGAATGGAATGTTGTTAAGAGTATTTTGATAAACGAGAGGAGCGAGCATGCCATGGTTGCAATATTTATCTCTTTGTTGCTGACGACAGAGAGAATAATCTTTTAGTTTTTGTTTGTCATGCTTGCATCAAAATGCTAACTACACAATTTCTATTCATTTCAAAAAAAAAAATTGTGGGACTCCCTAGTTTGAACTCAAAATTTTCGAGCTGGAGCGGGTTTGAAATCCAAGTTTGAAAGGTTGTAAGGGGAGGTGGAATCGAATAACTGTAAGACATATTGAATGTGTATATATAGAAGTTACCTATATATATAATATATGTGTATATATAGAAGTTATGCATATATGAAAAATGTGCGCATATATAGAATAGGGAGTTCACAAATTCCATATATGCGAATCTTTTGTATATGCACAAACAAATACTATGCATATACATAAATTCCTGATATATGTATATGCATAGTATTTGTTTTTGTATATAAAAAAATATATATGCATATATAGAAGATG
Organism: Pinus albicaulis; assembly: GCA_034641835.2. Lineage (NCBI taxonomy): Eukaryota > Viridiplantae > Streptophyta > Pinopsida > Pinales > Pinaceae > Pinus > Pinus albicaulis. The sequence goes on along the minus strand of JAXQQM020081753.1, from coordinate 49,871 downwards.
TGCATATATGGCAGTTGTGAACTTAGTCTTTCATATATGCGCATATCTTTCGTATATGCATAACTTCTATATATGCACATATCTTACGTATATGCACATATATTATGTATAAACACAAATTTTGTATATGTGCAACTTTCGTATATGCACAACTTTTGTAATATACATATATGAAGACCTCCATATATGCATAGTTTCCATATAAGCGCACATTTTCTGTATGTGTGCAACATCCGTATATGCACGTATCTTTTGTATATCTGCATCTTTTGTTATATGCACATTTACTGAATATCCACAACTTCCATATATGTACATATATGGATGATATATGCATATATGGAAGTTGCACATATACGAAAAATGTGCATATATGAAATATGTGCATATACAAAAGTTACATAACTTCTATATATGTGCATCTTATGTATCCCATATCTTCCATATATGTGCATATCTTCTGTATGTGCACAAAATTTGTATATGTGTATATATGGAAGTTTCAGATATATGGATGTTGTGTATATATGGAGGCTAAATTTGTGCATAAGTATGTGCATATATTGAAGATATGTGCATATATGAAAGATATGTGCATATATGAAATTTGGATATATATGGAAGATATGTGCATATACGGAAGTTGTGCATATATGGAAGTTGCACATATACAAGAGTTGCGCACATATGAAATATATGTGCATATAAGAAAGTTGTGCATATACGTAAGTTACACATATATGGAATTTATCCTTATATATAGAAGTTACACTTATACATAACTTGCATATATCTCTGATTGAGGACTAAGATTAATTCAGGCCCACCTTCCCTCGAACTCTGCGAAAATCCTCTTTTCATGATTTAGAGATATCCCATATTTGCAACATCACTAAAAAATTTATTTTAGGTGACATGAGTGATCACATCTATTCTTTGAAAAAATTGTCACATCATCTAAGTAAACCACAATGCTTTGTCCAATTAAACCGTGAAATGTGATGTCCAAAGCTTGTTGAAAAGTGGCTCCTTTGACAAGTCTAAAAGGAATTATTTTTTTGGAAAACGTACCCAACTTCGTTCTAAATGTGGTTTTTTGTCTCTCTGGTTTTACCACCATAACATGGTTGTATCTGGAAAAACCATTCAACAACGAGAGCATTTCAGACCAAAATATTGTTTGCAAAATATATTCCATTAACGACACTCGGTAATTATCTTTGTCTGGGGCATGATTTATATTACGAAAATCAATTCACAAGCATATCTCCACGAACTTATTTCTTACAGGAAACAAATTGGAGACCCATGCTAAATGACTGACTTTAAATATGATATGAGCATTCAAAAATTTCTTTAATTCCTTTTTAATTAGGGGTTCAATTGTGGGATGAACTTTTCTCAATTTTTGTTGGAAATGATTGACCCCTTCCTTGATCGAAATTAAATTCTGGATTATTTTCATATTGTACATCTTAATCAGGGAAAATTTTAGGTGTTAATATTCATAGCTTGGCTAATTTTAAATAATTTTTCAAAAAAAAAGATTAGCCAATTTCCATTTTTTTTAAATTGATTAGCCCAAATTTTATAGTATAAAATTATTTTACCCTAAAAATATCCAAAATTTTAAAATTAATATAAAATAATTAGAAACCTAAATATTTTTACAAAAATATCATCAATTTTTTTCCAATTTACATATTGGGGACTAGTATGATTCACCAAGGTTTCTAAACTTCAAGATAAACTTCCATCCTTAAAATCTTCCTTGATCTTAATATCATCGTTTGTCAACGTGAAGAGATCTCAGTAATGCATAAAATGGTGGATAAAATCTTGCTGCTCTTGAGGTGTACAACAAGTACCAATATTTTCATACTTTATATCTTCTTATGTGCCAATATTTTCTTGTTTATGCGTAAAAGAAGAGCTATGAGTCTCTGCGTTTAATGGACCCTTAAATCAATTTTGTAGGTCTTACAACTTTTTTGTAGAAATTATATAACTAATATGTTATATGTCCAAGATTCTCCTGATCACACACTATTTTAACTTCATGCACAATACAGAATCTATTCCACCATTGATCATCACATGCGTAAATTAAATCAATTGCAATTCACACATGAAACCATAAAAATTCACACACATTAACAGAGTTGTTTTATAGGAAAGCCTGAAGATGAAAATCTCAACTATCTGTATATAATATATGTCATAGATATCATGTCACAATCCTCATACAAAGCTGATAATATCAAGCTCTCAGTACAATACAGTCGCTACACACTAATCAGACCCGATATAGAAAATCTATGCACCGATCTCTACCACCTGCTAGCCTGCCTCTACTGTGCAATCCCTACTGAAGAATGGCTCTGAATGAACTCAAATCCACCTAGCTTGCACTGAGAAATCCTCATTGTCATCTCCACTGAGTGTTGGATGCAATCAATGCATCACTATAGTCACAACTGATAGTCATCTTTCCCTTTCACCTATCTCTCCACTGCTCTCCACTGAAATTGTCCATGCACTGTATTTAACTGATGTATTCTTCAGTTGATTAATGAGTTACTATTTAGTGAATTAATTATTAATTAATTCACAAGACTCTCACTAGTGTATTAATCAGTTAGACTAGATACAACTAGCTCAATTGTGTCTAACTGAGTTAAACTGAACACAACTCCACCAACTACTTCTATAACTCCACCAAACTCTGTCACATGAGTTCTAACTGAAGTCCTCATACATTAGCTCCAGCAAACCCTAAGGAATAGCATAATTCCTTCTGCCAGCTCATGTGCCACATATGTGCACTTAACTAAAGTGCTCCAAGAGAATGAGATAATGTTTAGAGTCCAAATATTATTAAGAGCTAATAATATTCGACATATCTATTTTTAGACTGGCAATCTAAAAATAGATTCCACCCAATATGTCTAAAAATAGAATTCCATCTATTTTTCCAACTTGACCAACCATCCACAAATAGCATCCTGCAACTCATAGAATATGATCGACATGTCTAAAAATAGACTTTGCGCCAAAAATGGCCTGCAGGCCCACTTAGTGAAGGCAACTCTTTTCACTAAGCTCATCATCTTGTTGAATCTCAACACTCCCTCTCAACAAGATAGAGATTATCTGCCACCCCGATCCTATCTCTATGGTATTCAAATTTTCTCCTAGTGAGAACCTTCGTCAGAATATCTGCATCCTGATCCTCCGTAGGAATGTAAGAAAGCAACATGATCTTCCGCTGCACACAATATTTGGTATGATGATACCGGATGTCAATGTGTTTAGATCTATCATGAAATACTGGATTAACTGAGAGTTTCATGCAACTCTAATTATCACAATATATCACAGTAAGATCTAAGTTTGAACCGAACAACTCGACCAGGATCTTCCTTATCCATATAGCCTCGCATGTAGCCAAACTTGCTGCCATGTACTCGGCCTCTGCTGAACTGAGTGCCACAAATATTTGTTTCCTATTGTACCAAGAAACTACGGTAGACGCGATATTGAATATCCCTCGAGATGTGCTCTTTCTGTCCGTTGGGCTCCCTGCCCAATCTACATCTGTGAAGCCATGTAGTTTCACCTCATCCGACTGTCTGTACCACAATCCATATCTCGATGTGCCTCTGAGATACCTCAGAACATGCTTCCCTACCTTCCGAAAGAGCTTGGTAGGCTTAACCATAGCTTGTGAAAGTTGGTTAACAGCATAGCATATGTCTGGTCATGTATTGACTAGATACATGAGCAAACCAACCAACTGTTGATAAACAGTGGCATCTACTACCTCTACCGATGTAGCATCCTCTTTCCTCCAACCACCAGAAAGAGGAGTGTCGATAGGATTGCGACCTTGCATGTTGAACTTCTCCAGTATCTCTCGGGCATACTTTCTTTGAGACACAAACCATCCATCCTTGCCAAATATCCAATCCCAGGAAATAATGAAGGAGGCCCAAGTCCTTCATCTCAAACTCCTTTGCAAGATCTACCTTGCATGAGTGTATCAACAATTCATCACCTGTTAGTATCAAATCATCTACATAAAGTATAATTATCAGCAAATTACCCTCCACCACAAATCCCAGAGAATGGGACGGCCTCCACTAATACAAACCAGTCTCCGGTGAAATCTTAACCTATTCAGAAAATTAAGACTCCAGGTAAGCTTGGTTTCAGCCCATACAATGCCTTTTGTTTCCACACAGCATGCGACTCACCGTCGAAGATTTTGAAACCTTTAGGTTGCTCTATGTACACCTCCTCCCTCACACCGCTGAGGAACGGAAGCCACATCATATCCATAATGTGCCAACCCATCATTTGGAGAGAGCAAGATAACCCAGGGAAGAATACCTTGTGACAGGTGCAAAGGTCTCCTCATAATCGATCCCCTCTATCTGTGAGAAGCCTCGGGCAACAAATTTTGCCTTGTACTTCTCCACACTCCCGTCAGCCGCCTGCTTCACTTTGTAGATCCATCTCGAACCCACCACTGATTTCCCTTCCGGTCTTGGGACAATCTCCCATGCACTGTTTCTGACAATCGAATCATACTCTTCCACCATGCATCACCCATGTAGGGTCCCCAAGAGCTCTCAAAGAGGATGCTCCATTATAAGCCAGGCACTTCTACCATGACTCATGTAGTCCAAAGGGAATGGTCCACAGACTATCTTCTTACTTTTCTTACCAAGACTGTGGATAAAGTCTTACATTCATAAGGATAATTACACTAAGATTTAGTTGCTCAGCTTATGTAGTGCGCTTCCGCCCTCTAATGTTTGGCGCTGCATGAGCGGTTTCTTCCACTCCATGAACCTCCTCTCATAGCTGATCCACATCCTGAGGCTTATATTTAGGAACAAGTAGCTCCTCATCTGCATGCAAGTGTAGCTCCCTCTCAAGCGACAACTTCATGGCTTTCTCCTCATGAAATTTAGTATCCCGTCGCACAACAGTCTTTCAAATGTCTAGCAAATACACATGATAGTTGTGGGGTGTTTCTGTGTACCCCACAATTATCCCAACCTCTGTGGTCAGCTCCAACTTCTTTGGAATCCTTCGTCACATGAATGTAAATAGGTGAGCCAAAAATCTTCAAATGAGAAATATCAAGCTTCTTACCAGAAAACACCTCTTCGGGTGTACTCATGCCAAGTACTCTATGAGGACAATGGTTTTGCACATAAACCGCAGTGTTGCATGCTTCAGCCCACAAGTGTATGGGAACGCCCTGATCATGCAACATCACTTGTGCAGCACCCACGATCGTTCTGTTCTTTCTCTCTTCGACCCCATTCTGTTGTGGGTTATGAGGCGCTATGAGCTCTCTTCGAATTCCTTCTGCACTGCAAAAGTCTTTGAATTCGCCAGAGATGAATTCACCACCATTATCGCTCCTAAGACTTTTCACCTGCTTCCTCGAAACTTTCTCAACCAGTGCCTTGAACTCACAGAACTTTGATAATGTCTCGCTTTTCTTCTACATGAAGAAGATCCAGCACTTACGAGAAAATTCATCAACAAATATCACATAATACCTGTGCTTTGTTGTCGAAGCTACTGATAAAGGTCCACACATGTCTTTGTGAATTCTCTCAAGGATCGTCATGGCATGACTATCCTTCTCATGAAAGGTGGTCTTCACAAATTTGCCCAAAGTACATCCCTTGCACTGATCTAACTGCGCAAGTGTACCCTTGGGAAGCCCAGTAGAAATCTACTGCAAATTTTTCAAAGCACCATGGTGAAGATGGCCCAATCTCCTGTGCCACAATTTTCCCTCATCTCGGCTCACCACTCCTTCTGCTTTGCCTGCCATTACTATGTAGCCATCTACCTACAATTTATAAAGGTTATTAACTCGAACCCCTATCCTTCGGGTTTCACCAGTTGTTTTACTACGCAGGAAAGCCTTTCCCTTGCTAAAAACAACATCATATCCCTTGTCTTCCAACATCGCCATAGAGATCAGATTCTTCTTCAATCCTAGAACATGTATGACATCCTTCAAGATGAAAGGTTTTCCAGACTCCCTCTCAAAGGAAATGGTCCCGATACCAATCGCACTGTGTCTACCATCATCGTCCATCTCAATGTGCACTCCAAGATCCTCCTTATCCCGATAAATAAGCAAATATTTGTCTCCGGTCATATGGAAAGACGCACCATTGTCAAGAAACCACACTAATCCCATCACACTTGAAACCAAGCATGAGATCAACAAAAAATCTAGCTCAAACTGCGAGGCTAAGGCCTCTCCAGCTGCAGATCCAGCAACCTGCTTATTTTTCTTCTTCTGTGGACAATTAGTGGCGTAATGTCTATGTTGGTGATAGTGAAAGCACATCACCTTGGACAAGTCCTGCTTCTTGCCTTTCACACCAGATTGAGAAGGATTTTTCTTTCCCTTCCCTTTCCTTGCTTTGGCAGCCAAAGCGCAATTTCCTTCATCTTCATTCTTCGAAGAAGATCCATCCCTGGTACCCCGCCTTATCTCCTCCTGCACAAGATCCGACCAAAGTCGCTCCCATCCTGGAAGTTTCTCCCGACCATTGACAAAGTCTTCATAACTATGCCAACTCTTCGAAAGCCCAATGAGAGCCAAGATCACCAAGTCCTCTTCATCTGCAGTAACCTTCACACTTCCCAACTCATCCCTGCACTAGACAAACTTCATTAGGTACTTGGGTATAATATCACCTTACTCCATTTTTATTTTTTTGAGCTTGTATTTAAGTGCCAACTTCCTATGGTTGCTTCTGCTTTGGAACAAGTCTGTCAAAACTTTCCACATCAAGAATGGAGAAGATTTACCGTGAAGGCTAGACACAATGTCATCCTTCACACCTTCCAACATAATTCTTCAACACTTTGGTGTCTTCTTTTGCCATGCGTCAAGTGCAGCTACATCGCTAGAAGCAGGATTTGGAATTTATGCATCTATGAACTCCTTCAACCCATTATCATCCAGCATCGCCTCCATCCTGTCCTTCCATCCAATATAATTAGAGCTTCCCTCACGGGCATACTCCAATCATAATCCGTTGAAAAACATTTCAATGAATGCTCAACTTCAACACCAAGAAAACACTGCAACAAATTCGAATTCCACCAGCACAAAACTCAACCGCTTCAATAATTGAAATCTGCTCGAATGATCAACTACTCTGATACCATGTAGAAATTATATAACTAATATGTTATATGTCCAAGATTCTCCTAATCACACAGTATTTTAACTTCATGCACAATACAGAATCTATTCCACCATTGATCATCACATGCGGAAATTAAATCAATTGCAATGCACACATGAAACCATAAAAATTCACACACATTAACACAGTTGTTTTATGGGAAAGCCTGAAGCTGAAAACCCCAACTATCTGTATATAATATATTTCATAGAGATCATGTAAAAATCCTCATACAAAGCTGATAATATCAAGCTCTTAGTACAATACAATCGCTACACACTAATCAGGCCCGATCTAGCAAATCCATGCACCGATATCTGCCACCTGCTAGCCCGCCTCTACTATGCAATACCTGCTGAAGAATGGCTCTAAATGAACTTGAATCCACCTGGATTGCACTACGAATCCTCATTGGAATCTCCACTAAGTGTTGGATGCAATCAATGCATCACTATAATCACAACTGATAGTCATCTTTCCCTTTCACCTATCTCTCCACTGGTCTCCACTGAAACTTTCCATGCACTATAGTTAACTGATGTATTCTTCAATTGATTAATGAATTAATATTTAGTGAATTAATTATTAATTAATTCACACCATTCTCACTACTGTATCAATCAGTTAGACTAGATACAACTAGCTCAACTGTGTCTAATTGAGTTAAACTAAACACAACTCCACCAACTGCTTCTATAACTCCACCAAAATTTGTCACATGAGTTCTAACTGAAGTCCTCATGCATTAGCTTCAGTAAACCCTTAGGAATAGCATAATTCCTTCTATTAGCTCAAGTGACACATCTGTGTAGTTAACTAATGTGCTCCAAGAGAATAAGATAATGTTTAGAGTCCAAATATTATTAAGAGCTAATAATATTCGACATATCTATTTTTAGACTACCAATCTAAAAATAGATTCCACCCAATATGTCTAAAAATAGAAGTCCATCTATTTTTCCAACTTGACCAACCATCCACAAATAGGATCCTGCAACTCATAGAATATGATCATCATGTCTAAAAATAGACATAGTATAAAAATATACTTTGCGCCAAAAATACCCTACGTGCCCACTTAGTGAAGGCGACTCTTTTCACTAAGCTCATCATCTTGTTGAATCTCAACACTCTTCAAGTCATAGAACACCCTTGGGCATGGATTTCCTTTTATTTCTTGTGTTTACCCCTACAATGTTTCCTTGTGATCATCTTCATTAATAGTTGTCTTTGAATACATCATCGTTCGCCATAAAGTCCAGTATATTCTCGTAGTCATTAAAAATGCTAAAATTAGTAATATTATCAGGAACTGATGGCTTATAAATAATATCAACAGAAAAGCCATTCTTTAAAGGTAACAACATAGCAGCAACATTTGCTAATTTATATTCAACGACATTATGAATACAAGGAACAATGAATATTAATATGTATCACATTATGTACATGTCGTGCGTCAATTTCCGAGTCACCTATTTCTTGGAGCGCTCCAACTTGAGATCGATGGATTTCTTTCAAACCCAGAAGGAGTGCTTCATATTAAACAATGTTATTGGTGCACTCAAATTTTGAGCAGAAAGAGATTATACATTTCCTCTATTGTGGATCTATTAAAATGCAACCAGCTCGAGAAGCCATAGATACGATCGAAGTCAGTGTATGTGCAATTTTGTATATGGACATAGATACGAAAGCATGCATATATGGAAGTCACATATACGTGGAAATACATCAGCACATATATGAAAGTCGACCTCTATATATTTGCTTTCAGATATATGTGAATATACATAAGTTGTGCATATATCGAAGATGGATTATATATATATATATATATATATGGCCATTCTAGTTCTCATTTATTTCTAGCTATGGAGGAAATGACTAATCATCTATTTATAGAATTTCATTTTACAAACTAATAATTGCATCATGTCCTTGGAAAAATAATGTACATTCCCACAAACTAGAGAGACATGGTACACTCATGGAAAAAGGTATGTTGGAAGTATTTCTAAAAGATAATTAATGGAAACGGTATGGTAGGAATACCAAAATTTCTCTATTGGAAAATTTGGATTGCCAATAATCATGTTTTTTTTTCCACAAAATTCCATCTCCTCCAAAATTAATGGATTATGCATGGGACCTTATGAAAAATCCATTGATAGGTAATTTTGTTGGGAAGACAAAATTAACTCTTTAAAAGTCATGATTAAAATAATGGCTCCAAAATCTCTTTACAACCCCCAACAACTTGATTTCTAATAAAAATTAACAAACCTATGAAGGATAAGTAATGAAAAAGTAAAATTAAAATATCTAAATTCAATATCTAGAAAACTTAAAAACATCAACTCATATTATTCTTTAAGCTAGGAACATCACGGGATAATCCAAGGGAGGCAAGTGTGGGGGTGACATTTATGATTTGATAGGAGGCAAAGACTTGTAATAGCTTCGAGGCTTGTTATGAATATAAATAATGAAGTCAAAGTGTTTCCTTCTTTGTAGGACTTCATTTCTCTCAAACAAATAGGAATTGTTAAGGTCACAGTGATTGGTGGATGATAATAATAAGAGTTTCATGTGATTGAACTCTCTCTCTCAACTTTCGGCTTGGAAGAGTCCCCGAATAAGTAATATTTGTTGGAAGGAAGTTCATATAGTGGAACTATTATATCCTTTGAAACCTCAACCCAATGGTGAAAAAACAAGAAAATGTGAGTGTTATCCCTAGTGAATGCCATATAATAAAAAAGATAGTGGTATCATTCATCACTTACTGCTTGTCCCCTCTTTTGAATATCATTAAAGAAAGAGCATCTCACTCAGAAATATGGTCTAACCTGTGAAAGGTGAGAAAGAAATAAATCATATAACATCACCTTATCTTATGCCTTCATGGCCGTTACTTTGTTGGTGTAGTAAATAATGGCATGAATCACGTGACATCTCCCATGCCTAGGATGAATTGGTAAATGGTTTGTTTAATCAAAGTAATCAGGGAGGAACATGTCATTATTTATATGCAACTAAAGAGGTTGAAAAAATAACCAATTCTAGTAATTTTTTCCTTCGGTGATCGTAATACTTATTCCAACACAACCATGGTACATTACCAATAATGTAATCAATGTTGCATCTTGTGTGACATGAGTGATTTATCAAAAGGACTAAACCAATGTGAAACGTACATGGAAAATGGTGAATCCATGTGAAAATAGAATATATATATAATCCCTCATAACTCATATGTCCCATTTTGTAGATCAAGCATGGTTCAACACTTTTATTTCCATTTTTAAATAAATTCGAAGATTATAGCATCGCTAGCACTGAGACACATTGCACTCCCTACAAATTTTAAGTGCACCAACATTGACTGTAACAGACACACTAAAATTATATCTCTTGTTAAACTATAATGCTATATTTAATCACTCTCTGCCGAAATATTTTGGATAGGACATTACTATTGAAGGCTTTATGATGAAATATTTCCATTACATGGAGCATATATTTTTGCCATAATTTTACTATCCATCCTAACTTTGTGTGGGTTTTATGTTGAACTTGGCCCATGATAATGGCTTTGGCTTCTTTGAACCATGATTTTCGGCTAGGCCTTCAAATAACCTTTTATGTTAGGTAATCCATATTAAAAATGGCCATTATGATTTTTGTATTTACAATTAATCCTATCTATTTCACATTATAGTGATTTTAGTTGTATGTGATGTTTACACTAATTTAATTAGCAACCTTGAAAGTGTCACATCCATTAAAATTCAAGGTAGAAATCTTCAATATTATTGATTGGAACTAATTTTCATATCATTGACTTCATGTACTAGTCCTAATTTGTGATGGACGAGAATTATAACAAAGGAAAGGTGTATTATAATTACTACAAGTTGCTTTTCATAGCATCATTTATTTACAAATTATATAGCAATTTGTCTAAAATTATTGATGATGATGATGATGGTTAACGTCCACTGAGACCAAAATTTGGTCTATTGGACCTATAATTTTCTTAGTTCTTAATTGGCTGGCTTCTCATCTTCCTTGGCGAGAATGGTGTTGTAGCTTCTTTTTCTTCTCTACGGTCTTCCAACTTCCATTATCTTGCACCTCCTTCATCTCTTCTTATTCTTGGGACACTGGTTTCTTATCTTTGGGATCTGGGAGATCTACTTTGCTACTAAATGAAGATTTATTTTGTGCGGTGTTTGAATCCTCATAACTGTTGATGCTTAAGGGGTTGTCGAGTTTGTTTTTTTGTTGTTGGGTGGGACTTTCCCTCTGCTTGTCTTGAGGGTTGTTTCTTTCATGCCTAATTTCTTGCGATGCAGAGTTTTTTGGAGAGTATTCTTCCTTGATGAGAGTGTAATGTTCCTTTTGTGCTCCTTCCCACCATGTAGATCTATGGTGATTCTTTCTAGCAGAATTTTTATGCGAGACTTTTGGGAAATTTTTGGCTAAATGGCTTGTCTCAAAGTAGGATCGACATCTGAGGAGGACACTTTCATAGTCGATTTTATGGTTCCATACATAGTATTTTCTTATTAGGTAGAAAAATTCCTTAACATTTTATTTATATTTTGAACCAATGATTAAAGTTATGTATCATCTTCAAATGATTATTCTAAGAGGAGATAAAAGAAATTTTATTTTGGAATAAGTAATTTTTTAGGAAAGAGTGATAACTTTTGGAAGATAAGTTTTTTTTTGGACATCCAAAATTTCTCAAGAAATCAACTTCTACAAATTGTAGTAATTTCTCTTTTGCACTTGTAATAAAGATAATGACCACATAAGGATTATATAACTTTTAAACATCACCACCTTATTAATTGATAAATTTAATGGTTATTTCGTTAGCAATCATTCTACTAAGCATGATAAATGTGAGGACCTCATTTACAATGGATCCCATAATTTGAAAGTGTTCACCAATCATATCTTTAACCTAAACACATAGTTTTGTTATAGTCAAATACTTGAAAATGAGAAAGTTCTATTCTCTAAGGTAAAGGTTATAGGTATTGTGAAACTAATTTTTTAAAATTATGTGGGAAATCAAAATTCAATTACCACTTGGAATGGGCCCATGGAGCCCTTATTATTTATTTCAATGCTTCGATATAGATAAAGATTCTACACAAAGGAAAGTGTAGCAAAAATGTGAAATCATAAGAAAAATTACAATAAATAAACGACAAAAAAATACAAAAAACTCTAGGCAATGGAAATATATAAAAATAGACCGTGTTAAGAAAATAAATATTTCATCAACTATTAGAAACAAAATGTGATGTCATATGAACAATTACAATATGTATAAGAACAAAAATATAAATAACTTCAGCCAATGGAAAGATATAAAAATGGAAATGGGATCATGTTAAGAAAATAAATATTTCATCAACAATTAGAAATAATGGAATTGCAAAAACATAAAATTTCAGCAAAAATCAATTTAAATAAGATTTAGATAATTGTAATGTTATTACACATTGTCGTTTAACAACAATTTATAAAGAAGTTGTTGAGTAATTTATCAACTACATGTGAACCTAATATCAAGGTTAATATCAAGGTCAACATAGTAAAAGAGAGCCTTCAAATAAAAGTTTTCAAAGTGTACAAATTGCTTGAAAGTAACACTTCAAGTGGAGTCCATTAAACAAAACATAAAAAACCGAAGAAAATACTAATTAACGTTATGGTACTACGGGGCCGGATCAAAAATCACCAAATCCATACTTCATATCAATTAAGAAATTTCAACAAGTCCAATAAATACAACAAGAAAGACAATTTACGAAAAAGCAAAAAGAGCTTCCTAGCATGATATGAATAATTCATTGCTAGATGAGGTTGGTGGCTGACATTCCAACGATCACTAGTAACGCCATGGCTGCAGATAAAACATAAAGAATACCCTTGTTGATTATAATATTAATTAACGAAGATAATGGATTAAATATATTTATGATTGAAACAAATTCATAACAAAAGTATTAATTATTGATATAATGATATGAAATTTGATGCATCGTATTAAATGGATTTTCTACGGTTTAAAGTGCTTTGGGGATGGCTAATAATGGAAAACAATGGCTTCATGATATTTATAGGGTTTTTAACTAATAAAAAGTGTTAATAAATCTTTTCTGATTGTAAGATTGGATGTTTTCTTTTTCACTAAATTGGTTACGTGAACTTAACCAATATTATTGTAAGGGTAAATTCAAGGTAGAAATCTTCAATATTATTGATTGGAACTAAATTTCATATCATTGACTTCATGTACTAGTCCTAATTTGTGATGGACGAAAATTCTAACAAAGGAAAAGTGTATTATAATTACTACAAGTTGCTTTTCATAGCATCATTTATTTACAACTTATATAGCAACTTGCCTAAAATTATTGATGATGATGATGATGGTTAACGTCCACTGAGACCAAAATTTGGTCTGTTGGACCTATAATTTTCTTAGTTCTTAATTGGCTGGCTTCTCGTCTTCCTTAGCGAGAATGGTGTTGTAGCTTCTTTTTCTTCTCCACGGTCTTCCAACTTCATTTATCTTGCACCTCCTTCATCTCTTCTTATTCTTGGGACATTGGTTTCTTATCTTTGGGATCTGGGAGATCTACTTTGCTACTAAATGAAGATTTATTTTGCGCGGTGTTCGAATCCTCATAACTGTTGATGCTTAAGGGGCTGTCGAGTTTTTTTTTTTTTTTTGGGCGGGGCTTTCCCCCCTGCTTGTGTTGAGGGTTGTTTCTTTCATGCCTAATTTCTTGCGATGCATAGTTTTCTGGAGAGTATTCTTCCTTGATGAGAGTGTAATGTTCCTTTTGTGCTCCTTCCCACCATGTAGATCTATGGTGATTCTTTCTAGTAGAATTTTTATGCGAGACTTTTGGGAAATTTTTGGCTAGATGGCTTGTCTCAAAGTAGGATCGACATCTAAGGAGGACACTTTCATAGTCGATTTTCTGGTTCCATACATAGTCTTTGCTTATTAGGTAGAAAAAATCCTTAACATTTTATTTATATTTTGAACCAATGATTAAAGTTATGTATCATCTTCAAATGATTATTCTAAGAGGAGATAAAAGAAATTTGATTTTGGAATAAGTAATTTTTTAGGGAAGAATGATAACTTTTGGAAGGGAAGTTTTTTTTGGACATCCAAAATTTCTCAAGAAAATAAACTTCTACAAATTGTGGTAGTTTCTCTTTTGCACTTGTAATAAAGATAATGACCACATAAGGATTATATAAATTTTAACCATCACTAGCTTATTAATTGTTAAAGTTAATGGTTATTTGGTTAGCAATCATTCTACTAAGCATGATGAATGTGAGGTCCTCATTTACAATGGATCCCATAATTTGAAAGTGTTCACCAATCATATCTTTAACCTAAACACATAGCTTGGTTATAATCAAATACTTGAAAATGAGAAAGTTCTATTCTCTAAGGTAAAGGTTATAGGTATTGTGAAACTAATTTTTTAAAATTGTGTGGGAAATCAAAATTCAATTACCACTTGGAATGGGCCCATGGAGCCCTTATTATTTCTTTCAATGCTTCGATATAGATAAAGATTCTACACAAAGGAAAGTGTAGAAAAAATGTGAAATCATAAGAAAAATTACAATAAATAAAAGACAAAAAAATACAAAAAACTCTAGGCAATGGAAATATATAAAAATAGATCGTGTTAAGAAAATAAATATTTCATCAACTATTAGAAACAAAATGTGATGTCATAGGAACAATTACAATATGTATAAGAACAAAAATATAAATAACTTCAGCCAATGGAAAGATATAAAAATGGAAATGGGATCATGTTAAGAAAATAAATATTTCATCAACAATTAGAAATAATGGAATTGCAAAAACATAAAATTTCACCAAAAATCAATTTAAATAAGATTTAGATAATTGTGATGTTATTACACATTGTCGTTTAACAACAATTTATAAAGAAGTTGTTGAGTAATTTATCAACTACAGGTGAACCTAATATCAAGGTTAATATCAAGGTCAACATAGTAAAAGAGAGCCTTCAAATAAAAGTTTTCAAAGTGTACAAATTGCTTGAAAGTAACACTTCAAGTGGAGTCCATTAAACAAAACATAAAAAAACGAAGAAAAATACTAATTAACGTTATGAAAATTTGACGTAAAATGGATCAAAAATCAAATCCATGTTCTCCATATCAATTAAGAAATTTAAACAAGTCCAATGAAACACAACAAGAAAGACAATTTTACGAAAAAAGCAAAAAGTATTTCCTAGCATGATATGAATAATTCAATGTTTAGATAGTGTTGGTGGCTGACATCCCAACGATCACTAGTAACGCCATACGTGGTAGATAAAACATAAAGAATACCCTTGTTGATTATAATATTAATTAACGAAGATAATGGATTAAATATATTTATGATTGAAACAAATTCATAACAAAAGTATTAATTATTGATATAATGATATGCAATTTGATGCATCGTATTAAATGGATTTTCTACGGTTTAAAGTGCTTTGGGGATGGCTAATAATGGAAAACAATGGCTTCATGATATTTATAGGGTTTTTAACTAATAAAAAGTGTTAAAAATCTTTTCTGATTGTAAGATTGGATGTTTTCTTTTTCACTAAATTGGTTACGTGAACTTATCTAGATATTATTTGGTATCATTTTATCAGATAAGATTTATTTGGCAAAAAATGGGATAGTGAGTATATTTGTTGGCAACAAAATCTGTATGGTTACTCGTAGTTGAACATATTACATTTTCCATTAAATGTTGATGGTTTAAACTAGGCTCATCGATATTATGTGTGCGCAGTTGAATATGGTACCTTTCTCATAGACTTTATATAGAATGAGCACCCAATTTAGATAATATTTGTAGTATCCTCTATCTTGGATAATATTTATACTCAAACTATGACATCCTTGATTCCTCAGAATAACACCCTGGTGCTTACTTTTTGAATGGTTTGTTCATGTCCTGCTAACGTCACAATATCATGTTCTTCCATTAATTCATCAAACCAGTTGTAAGTAGTTCAGTGCAAATAATAAGCATGTAAGGATTGTAATATGTGATTTTGAACAAAAAAAAAAAAAGTGGAGTGACCTTATAAATAAATATTCCAATGACTTTGGGAATGAGACCAAGCAGAGCGAGATGGAAAACAAGATTTTGCGGGCTCCAGCATCGACGACATTAGGAGATCCAGAAGGATTATATGAGTGAGCATTGTGATGATTAGTGTTTTGAACATATATATGAAGAGCTCTTCATATATATGTCAACTATATGTTGTTGCACCATATTTTTCTCTAGCTTAATATTCACACTCATGGTAGTTGTAAAATTAATCCCTCTCTCCCCTTTTGAAGTCATGGCTTCGTTAGCAGAAGTTGCTCCTTTGGCTTAATCCACTGAAGAATACTTCTCCTGATTCAATTTCCATGGCTCAATTTTCTCTTACCACCATGGTATGATGAACCCCAACAACTGGTCTTCCATTTACTTCATTTCACGACTTAGCATATGTTTTCCATCTAATGTTTGTTCTTGTGCAGGCAATGTAATCCCTTCAGCACATTCCTGGCAACTTCAGCCAGATAGTGTCTTGGGATTCTCTTGTGGGCTTGAAGAAGCTGCGCAAGTGTTCCACCGTCCATGTACTCCAATACAACAAACATCACTCCTCCTTAATGGAATATACCATAACACTGCACGATATGTGGAGAATTCACCCATTGGAGAATCTCCATTTCCTGATTTCAGACCGCAAGCTCATGCTTTTCCTTGAGGTCATAAAATTTTCCAATCTTAACATGCCTAACTTTGTAGACCTTCCCATTGCTACCAAACCCCAAAGATGAAATATTCCGGAGATCTTCATGGAAAAGGTGAGATATTTAGTATAATCTCTTCCAGAGAAACGCATAGCAACTTGCAGGTACCATTCATGTTCAGAGGCTTCGACAGTGCAAGAAGAAACAACATCATCTTAGAAAATGCATCTTCCCCAATCAACGAACTGGAATCTACTTCCGCTTAAATTCAAAATTGAAATTCGAATCCAATCAAAAAATTGACATCTATTCCCCCTTACATTCAAAATTCAAATTCAAATTCAAAAACATGTTTTGGCAAGTAATTAATAGGGAAATGGCGGAGCTAAATGTAAATGATAACAGAGCTTGCGAAAGGGTAAATGGCGTGAGATCATGATGAAGATGGCATGTGCCACAAGTTTATGTTTCATGTATGGATAACAATGGCATGCGCCACAAGCTTATGATTCATGTAGCTTATGATTCATGTATGGATAACAATGGTATGCACTAAGCCAATGATTCTCTTAGTGACTCATTGTTAAAACTTCCTCAATAATCAGTAACAATAACAATAAATAATAAATAATGAACAATAAAGAATAACAATAACAATAAATAATAAATAATGAAAAGAAAGTATGATTAAATTGTTAAATTTGAATATGAGGAAAAAAATTGATATTTGGTAATAGACCATTATAGAATCTCTTAATCCATACAAAGTTACCTTTTAGTTTTTTACCCGAGCAATTCTTTTAGTTATGATTGTTTGCAACAGTCATTTGGTATTTGCTATGAAGTAATAATTTCATCTTAAAATATAAGTCTCGTCTTATAATTAGCAATATAAGTTACAACAATACAAGGGAGTAACTACACGCCTACGCAAAGAGAATTATCTACACATACCTACTTGTAATTAATTTCACGAGTGTTGTTGAAGCTATAATACCATTTTGCGTGTTTCTTTGTAGGATATCGAATTTGGACCAAAAATATAACATCGCATCAAGATGATGGTGTGTAGAAACAATTGTATGTGGAAAAAATTGATTGTATATAGAAAAAATTGTTTGTTGAAACAATTGTATGTCAAAACAATTGACTGGAAAATAATATTGTCCCTATAATTCAAATATGCACCAAGAGATGGTAGGTCAAAACAATTGACTGTATGTAGAAACAATTGTATTTCGAAACAATTGATAGAAAAATAATATTTTCCTTCCAATACAAATAGGCACTAAGACTTGTTAGACAACTAATCATTGGGTTAGTTTTTGTTACGTAATTGGTTATTAGAATCCAAGAAATCTGGGGAACTAATTTAACAGTTTTTTGATGTATTTAAATGTGTACATTGTACTCACTCTTTGAGACATTCATTAATATATTGTTGAGTTTGTTTCTGGTTTATGTGTTGTGTGTCTTACAATGATATCAGAGCAGATTGTTCATATGTGTGTTGATTGAATTGAGCCATGAGTTTTGTGGTCTTTTTGTGGGCTCATTGTTTTAGCGTGCCATGAATGGTGAGCAATTGCTTGTTTAGTTGCAGAAGAGAACCAAGATTTTCCTTTCGTGTACACGACGACCGAAATCCATTGCCGCTACAACTATCATGGAAATCCATCACTTGAAGAGATATCGCGCGGTGAGAAGGTGTTTAGCAGCAGCGTTGGATTGGAATTGTGTTGAAGTCATCTAATCGTCATGGTTTTGGTGAAAATTCGATTTGAAGGAGTGGGCTCGACGACCTGAGTTCGCTTCATTTGGGAACTCTCGCCAAACTGAACTTCTCGGCAAGGAGGTTGTCGACATTGAGAAGCGGATCCCGTGAAAATCATCGAGAATCTCAGAGGCGATGGTGCATGGCTCGGTGCAAAGGTGAAATCACTGGTGGATGTTGAATCTGTAAGTTATAGCATAGTTTTAAAAATAAAAATAGAAGAAAATTGTGTCTGGCTGTGGTTGAAACACAACATTGTCAAACGAGCCGATTGGACTGGATCAGTAATGCTTGGAATTAGTGAATGCAGTTTTTGGTGATAGACAACATTCTCTCGACTGGAATTCGAGTTGAAATCATATTTGCTAGGCTACCACCCCATCGATCAACTCGATTATTTTCATATATGCTTTCTTTCCGGCTGGAGTGGGGGCGTACAGTTGAGCCAATCCTAACGAATAGGGACGGTCATTACTTTGAAAATCGTGGATCGATTCTGGTAACTGTCCAACTGTCTAAGTGGACGATATTTCCAACAATGCTTTTAGGTGTGTTCATTGCTGCAGAGAGCAATGCATAATTCACCAAACTTTCTAATCCTAACTACCTTCTTTGTTCGGTGCCATAGTGCTCATCGCATCAGCCTTTTCTTCTTGGCATTCATATAACTACGGGGATTTAAAATTCAACTGAGGCTGTTGTCAACGTTCTTCACCATCAACTGCGATTGGTTGTCACGGAAGCTACTTTCAACGTGCTAGAGGTTCTTGGCTAGACTTGTGCATACCATCAAGGGTTTAAAGGGCTTGAAAAACGCTTATCCAGAAGAAGAAAACTATAGTTTTCCTATCTTGTCCACGGCCTGAGAGAAGTTGAAGAAAGAGGAATACGAGCGTGACAACACTGCACAGTGGGTATAGACATAGTCCATATTTTTTAATGTTTGATTGATTTCAAATCGATAAAATTGAAATTTCAATAATCGAGGCCTCAGACGATCGATTAAAGTAGCACATCCATAAATTGTGCCTATTTTTTTAGATTCTTTTTTTTTTCTGTTTCAATAACTATAATATCATTCAACCGAGCGGTTAGTATTTCTCTAGCCCTAACAGTGTTCTGAGTTATCTGGTATCATAATTTGGATTCAAGGTTTTGTAATTGGTATTGCCGAAAGAGGTTGCCCTCAAAAAAAAAAAAAAATTGAACTGATGGCCTAGCTGTTCTTGAGTGGCAGTGAAAGGTTCATGTTCATAGCCTGTATCACTATTTGTTACAGTCAAGTTAGATAGACAAGAGTATCAGGAGCTACATAATGCCTTGTCTGTTGACTACAACGTCCTTAAATTCTGAGTAAGAGCCATTTAAGAGTGCAACAACCCTGTTTGAAGTTGTACTTAAAGTTAAAATCATCCGAAGACTAACTCTGCAGTCAACCTTCCGCAAACAAAAATAATTAAGTGTTGAAAATATTTTAATGAGTGGGTTTTAGAATTGAATGTTGAACATCGACGGGATCACTACAAACATATATTTGTGGCAAACTTTTTTTTTATTAGGAAGGTATTTTTTATGCAAGCACATTGCGGCTGTGGAGGATATTTGTTTTTTAATATATTCAGTTGGGTTGGCGACCTGGAGCACGTTACTATCTGCATATTAGATATAAATCACAATAAATTTGAGTTTTTAGATTTCTTTTTGAGTTTTTAAATTTCTTATTAGTGTTCATTGTATGGATCAAAGATAAAAGTCTCTAAATGTGCAGTTGCAACTATATAAAACTATTCATATTATTTTGAATTTTTATTGTAATAATTTATTACAATTATTAAGCAGTTTAATGTTATCTTATGTCAATAAAAATGTCCAATTCAACAAGGACATTCTAATGTTATCTTATGTCAATAAAAATGTCCAACTAAACAAGGACATGCTCTGTGACAGTTGCAACTATATAAAACTATTCATATTATTTTGAATTTTTATTGTAATAATTTATTACAATTATTAAGCAGTTTAATGTTATCTTATGTCAATAAAAATGTCCAATTCAACAAGGACATTCTAATGTTATCTTATGTCAATAAAAATGTCCAACTTGACATCCAAACATGGTTAGAAAATGCTAAAAGAAAAATGGAATTCTTAGAGTTAGAATTGCAGTTACAGCGAGACGAACTTTAAAAGAAAACTTGGGGATTCTGAACTGGTATTTGTTCAGAACAAAAATTTGCTTGAGCTTGAGCCTGAGCATCAGTCAAAGAATTATCAGCGAAATGAAGTGCATTCAGGTGAAAATTTGGTTGCAGTTAGAAGTGCTAATGCAAAACCTGTGATAAGGCCATCGGAAGAGATGACACACAATAAACAAAGAATAGGTCATGGCTATAATAGTGATATATCTTTTCACATTTCAGACTTTTCTAAACCTATAAAATTTTGAAGTGTAGGTTTTCTGGATGGTGTAGTTCTAAAAAAAGTTGATAGATGCCAACAATGTAACAGAGTTGGACATATGAAATATCGGTGTTTTGATCTTCACCCATGCGAGAATTGTGGAAAGAGAAATCACGAGTCAAACAGATGCTCCAAAAACCAGAGCACTGCAAGATATAAGCTAAGTTTTGTATTGATTGCTTCTTGGGAACGGACGAAAGCATTCGAGAAGATGTACAGATCCTTTCGAAGAATTTTTTCGAGAGTGACAAGTCTTGCAGCGATGACGAATATTTCTCACCTTGCATCCGGCAAGGGGGGATTTGTTGGTGGGTGGTCTACTATAGGTTTGAGTTCAAGATGTCAAGCGAGCCTGAGTCAAAGATTTACATCTTGAGCCACAACCTCAGTTGATTGAGTTATTTTTGAGCGAGCACTTCCAGATTTACAATTGTTTGAGGAACTGTTGTGAGAGTTCCAAAGTTTGTGGTCATCTTAAAACCACATTTTTTGTTTTGAGAACTGTTATGTAGGTTCCAGAATTAGTGTTCGTCCGGACATTGAGTTCTCCCATTTTCGGTTTCTGTTCATCCTTAAAAATCATTTCCTAGGGACATTCATCTCTTGGCTTACATGCATTTCTGCATTCTGAGCTCTCATTCTTGGACTTTGGTATATCCCTTCGGATTAAGGGGAGAATGTTAGACAACTAGTCCTTGGGTTAGTTTGTGTTAGGTAATCAGTTATTAGAGTCCAAGAAACCTGGGGAAATGATTCAACAATTGGTTGATGTATTTATATGTGTACACATTGTACATCATTCTTTGAGACATTCATTAATATATTTTTGAGTTTGTTTCCATTGTGTGTGTTGTGTGTCTTACAAGACTATATCAAAATGCATTGCATTGAGTATTATGCACCACGAACTGGAGAATTCTAACGTCATAACAATCCATAGTAGTAATAGGGTGAGGCATTGGGACGAGGCAGTGGTGGTGGATAGATGAGGCAATGAGGCAAATGTTATAGGTGTTCGCATGGAGATGAGGCAGTGAGGCAGATGGTTATAGGTGTTGGCAAGTCGAGGTCCAAGTATAGTTAAAACTTATAAGCGGTGAGGCTGGAGAGATGACGTGATGAGGTAAATGGTTACAAGTGTTGGCAGGTGTAATTAAAACTTATACTTTGGATATCTTGAAAAGTATATGTTAGATATCCTATGAAACTTTGAGATATGTATGAAAACTTGTATTCTTAAATATCCTATGAAACATTATATTAGTAGTGTTGGCAAGTCGAGGTCCAAGTATAGTTAAAACTTATAAGCAGTGAGGCTGGAGAGATGACGTGATGAGGTAAATGGTTACAAGTGTTGGCTGTTCCAGGTATAATTAAAACTTATACTTTGGATATCTTGAAAAGTATATGTTAGATATCCTATGAAACTTTGAGATATGTATGAAAACTTTTATTCTTAAATATCTTATGAAACATTATATTAGCTATATTTTACATATGCTATGAAACCTTTAAATACATATGAAAACGAATATAAATTTCTAAAGTGAAAATTTTGGATATCTTATGAAACCTTGACATACATATGAAAACAAATGTAAGATTTTAAAGGGGAAACTTTGGATGTCCTATGAAACCTTGAAATACATATTTTATGACAACATTAGATATCATATGTTTTTAAAGCAAGGCAAGTCAAGATCTCCAATAAGACCCCAAAGATGAATTACCAATGAAATCTCAATAAAACTTAATTAAATATTTGTGATTTTCAAAAACTTTCGTTTAAGCATTTGAAATTTAAGAAGTCAAATAGAATTAATGCATGGTCAAAGCGATATCGATGGATATCTACCATGCCTTTGGGCAGGTATAATAATATGAATATCATTTAAAAAATGAAGACTAGCATACAAACATAAGGGATACGTAATATTTGGAGAGTGGCTATACCACATAGAAGGGTAGGAGGAGGCCAATGGTAGGCTTAGAATTTTTTAAAATCTCAAGTGGACCTCACATTGTCTCTCTCTCTCTTATATAGTATCGAGGGCCATTTCCCAAATTAGAGGGCTCATAGAGTTTAACCTTTCTGGATGTATTGGGTATGACACTCATTGGATCCATTGGAGCCGTAACACTCAGACATGGGACATTGAACACAATAGACGAGTTTGACTCCAATTTAATAAGCTCAATATCGAATTTTCTCCACCTAGACTTCTTTGTCTCTGAATTCACTTATCCTCCATAACATTTTCTTAATAATATTCTTAAAATTTATTTTTTAACTCACAGGATGTCCTAATGCTAATTTGTGTGAGAAAACAAACATATCTACTACATTAACAATAGCAATCACCGGAGAAGACATGGGGGGATTTGAGGTCAAAGGTGGAAAAGGCCCGTGATATTATGGCGGCCAATAAGTAGAGTAGCATCCATGATTTCCCTAAGAAGCTCCAATATTTGGCTGAAGATTATAGGAAGAGAAGAAGCTAATGTAATTTTGTTACAGTGAAAAATTATTATAGTTCAAATACGTAACAAACGTATTGATAACCTGCCTCATCTCAGCAAGGTTAGAGAAGTCAAATAGTATGGGTCATAATTGTTGCTGGTAGTATGCTTATTATGGTTCTTATTGTAACGAATTTAGAGCTTATAGGGCTAGTAGAATATTTATTATGGTTCTTATTGTAACGAGTTCTTATTGTAACGAATTTAGAGCCTATGGGCTACAACATTATCATGTTTTCTTCTTTTGGTTAGTGGTTTCTATTGCTATAATCGATTTCACATGAAATAATTTTATATATGTGTGTTTATGTGTGCAAATTTTATTTAAAATATTAGAATATATTTGTTTTAATTATATAACTAGAACAACTATATTAGTAAATGTGGTTGATATATAATGAAAACATCATTTTATGTTATTTATTTTCCAATCAATTTTTATATGGTAATCAACTTTAATAAATGATAAATGAGAACAATCTACGTAATTTAATATTATTTATTAATATTAGTATTAATATTAATATTAATATTGTTTATATTAAAAATGTTAATGTTATTAATAATATTAATATAACTGATATATTTCATTACTAATATGTTTTTCATTACCAATTGTGAAAAAGTTAACATTTTTAAATCAATTATACATTATCAAATTTATTTTATTAAATCTATTTAATTAAAAAAATGTATTTCATTACAAAATATATTATGTATTTCATTATTGATATATTTTTCGTTGAAAGGAATTAACAGTTAACAGTAGAGTATACATTACAATATCTAAAAAAACAAAGAAATATATATGAAATTATAAATAAACAGTAAGAATAAATAAGCACTAAAAATGTGATGGATGAACTAATTGGATTTTTATAAATTTTAGTATTATTCTACTAACAATTTCAAAGTGGAAATAAATCTGACTTTTCCCAAGTCAATTGTTAATATTAATCTTTACCTAAACTTTATAGAGTTAGTCTTCCTTCATTTATTCATTTTTCCATTGTACCGAGAAAGAAACACAAACCCTAAACAACTTTAATCTTTTTCGCACCCACCACACCATATCACACTCGTTCTTAATGGGGAGTAGATCCAACCTGGTATACTAAGAAGGGAAGTCATGATAGGTAATAGTCGTGGATAAAATTATATAAGTGGCTAAAGGGAACTTAATTGATTAGAGTGTTTGTTGATTTTCCACGTTTTTAGTAACTTCTTTCAACACTCCCTCCAATCTCATAGTTTGAAACACATTTGGAAGGAAGATATGACTATTCCACTCATGTAATCTCACATGTTTTTCTTCATGCAGATTTTAATGGAATTCACCGATAAATAACATAGTTCAATAGTTGAATGGACAATGGAAGTAACCGTGCCCAATATCACCTCATAGTAGTGAGAGATTATTCTGGTGCATCTCCTCTTGATGATCTCTAAGAGATGGCATAAAAGCCATGTACAAATGATCGATCGATCGGATCAAGGTGGGATAAGGATTTAAATCAAAATACCTGTAAAATAGAATGGAAGAACATAAATATTGAAGCTATATAACTTCCAAGCACAAGACTTGCAACTTAGTTTAGTGTTGAACAAAATTGTCAAAGCTTCTCTCTTTAGGATTGTTTCTTTGCCTAGCCTTACCTAACCAACATTATTATATGTCAGATATCTTTCAATCTCAGTATTTAATACCTTGTAATATAATTGGTATTCGAGATGATATATAAAGAATAGAAAATTAAATTTTAATGGTGATGATGTTATATGTATAAGCTCATGATTTTCGGTAAAGGGCTATAATGACCACATATATAGCCCCTTGGAATGTGGTAAATCACCATCTAAATTACAATTATCAAGTAGTCTATAAAAACAATGTCCGATGTGGACACTTGTAGGATAAAATGATGTATGAATTTCTGAAAGTGTTATCAAAATGAAGGTTTTGATTTTGAAATTTATGGGGTAAGGGTGTAGCACCCCATCTACTATCTAGTCCAGTACTCGAAATTTCACATCTCTTATTTCCGAGTCTTAAACTATGCAAAATTTCTTGTATCCTTTTCACTCTTACCCATTCTTACTTTTCTTTGTGCAAACCAACTTATGCTTCCCATCTATGCCTCATTGAGCCTCTCTCGTCTAATTTCTAGCTATAGGTTTTGTAGCTGGGGATGGACAAAGGCTAGGTGATAAAGCTCCTATTGATGGAGAGAAAGACGTTTCTAACGATTGACCGAGATAAGCAGGTCCAGTCAGTTATTCAGAGGTTCGATCCTCCAAATCGTTATGATTCTCTTTCTGATTCAATTACTTCGTGTTTCTTACCGCTTTCTTTCTCTTACTCGCCATTAGAAATGAGATAGAATATATAGATCCATAGCTCACTAAGATGGTTTTTTAAGATTCTTCTGGTGCATCTCGAGTAATGGTTGATCTATTTGAAGGGAAAAAATAATCATTACTATTCTGATAACATGGAGAGTGTACTAGCTTGGAGTGTACGTATGATATCTAATATACATTGTAAGAGTAAGTAACATGAAAACAATTGTTACATAGTTATAGGGTGGTTGTTATCTCTATCACTCTCATCATTGTTGTTATTGCTCACATGTTATGGTAGTCCCATAATTATATGTAAGCTTACTTATGAATAATAGCTTTGTACTCATCAAAAATGGTGTTCATAAGCATATACAACATAGTAAGACAACTAAGCATAATGATACAAGAGTATCTGCATTCCCTTATTGGCACTCTAGTAATAAGCTTATACATAGTAATTATAGTCATACAGGTCATTTTATCCCATTGATATCATCCTTGTGACAAAACGTTTTCAATAAGAAATAATAATCATTACTATATCAAGCTATACGATTGGAAAATCTTTACATAAGTCACTTTTTTAACATTATATGGTATTCAATCTAAGCTTGGTGCATACTTGACATACGAGTGATCTCAAACTTACATATGTTGTGAGATTACCTATTTTATTAGGATTTACCTGCTTTCATGTCCCTGTTGCATATATCCCATCCCCACATAGTACTAACATGATAAATACTGACCCCTCTAGCTCAAGATCAGGAAACCACCTTTGTAAAGATCATCAGAATCTTCTTTTGGGGAGAAGCTATGGGTACATTATTGTTTCTTTCTATTCTATGTTTTAGTGCTCTCCCTTACTGTAACCACCTTTATCCACTATGTTTTGAGTTTTCCAAGGTTCTCACTTATTAGCAGGCCTTCCCATCCCACACTCGAAGAGGGGTTTGTGGGGATTTTATAAAAATATAAAACCTCCTGCTCAACTAGGCTTGGATTTCTTAGAGGTCCCATTGGAACATTCACATTGGAAAAGATACTCTTATAATTTATTCAAAGTATGCCTCTCTGTTTTCATGGCATTTTCCATAACATCAATCTTCCCATTTGGATGGTGAATATTTACATGACAACCTCATGCTATCGATTAGTGTCAATAGAATGTAAAGTTGATTTTTTACACCAAAATCACATGCTTACTACATTTAAAAGTTTCAGTAGAGTCCCTTAATTTTGTGGTTCCAAATTCCTACTACAACAAGGCACATCTAGCTCCTTCGCTAATTTCAAATTTCAACTCCATGAATGCACAATCCATTTTCATAACTCTTAAGTAACTTTATTTTTCCATGGTTCACTATTTTATAGAGATCATTTTCCATCTTCATAAACTCCTATCTTTCAATCAATTGACCCTCTTTCATTGAGTTTGAATAGTTTTGTGCATTGATCAACTTTATCAGCTTCACAAACAATTCTATAAACAAATCTTGATTATCCTCTCTTGCCCCTTGATATTTAAATATGTTTTATACTATTCATTGCAAGGTAATTAAACAATATAAATTGAAACATAAATGATGATCACTGCAAGGGATCGATACTCAAAAGCCTAAAATGTGAAATTTGTAAACTTTTTGTAGGGAAATAACTACTGAAAAAATTGAGATAGCTTCGCTAGAGATGAATAATGCAAACACTTAAATAAAAAAATTTGTGTATGTTGAATAGAGTCACAATACCTTTCAAGTATCCATATAAATATTTATTAAACAATTTTTTACTATACACTTACCTTTTTCTTCAACACAGTATTTTCTTTGAGATTTTTCGATCAAAGCTAGTTGATGAAGGTGAATTAACATGGAATCATGTTTGGACTAAATTTATTTTGCAAAGTTTGTTGGTGAGGAGAGAGGGTGCAATTTTTATCAATGCCTTGCACTAGAGGTCTGTCAATCGCTTGCACTAGAGGCTTGTCAATGTCTTGGACTAGCAACGCTAGGCACACAACCATGCCCTCCCAACATGGGAAAATTACAATGAGATTTCATCTAGTGATTGATGTTCCATTGAGGGCACTGAAGATCTTATTGCACAAAAATTATTTCACAAGGATTGAGCTTGGACATTTCATTTGTAGATGACCTCCTAGGCATGGAAATTTGGAAGTTTACATTTCATTAAATAATTTCTCGCTCAAGGTTACAATGACAAGTCACAAATCTTGCAAAACAATATTGAGTGATGACATATATGTAGGGAATACAAGTGAAAATGGACATCACAAACCCTAAAGCAAAGAACATGGGTGTCAATTCTCAGAAATATAACCCAAACCCAGTGAAAAATGAAGTTTTCTAGTTGGTGACAAGGGTTAGTTAAGTGGCTTCGGTAAGTTTTATAAGGTTTATAAATATTTTAAAAATTGATCAAGTGTAGGTTACTATGTTATTGGTTTTAAGACAATATGATTCTTTACTTCCTGAAAATACAAGTTCATTTTTCGTTTTTAGAGGCATTCTTTTCAGCAGCATTGTACACAAAATTGTAACTGTGGGAGCTTGGTACAAGTCAATGGTTCAAGAAACACCTTTTTCATCATGTGCAAGAGAGGTAGTTATGGAGATCCATGAAAATATATATATATTTTCATGTTTATTGTTGTTCATGTACTTGGAGGTGTGTTTCATTATTGCATTCACATATTTGGATGCACTATGGCACATGTGGCAACACTTAATCATTTGTGGCATTTGTGGAAAAATATTTTGACGCATGTTTCTCCATTGAATAATTAATTTGGGGCACATTTATAGTTAAGAGGCATAATTTACATATATGGAGGAAATATGGACCTAATGGCATGGTCAAATACAAAGATAACAGACATGAAGAGTCGTGCCCTACCCAGTAGGTGTTGGATGGTTTTATGGCATAATTAAATTTCAAATGCACAAAATAAGAGGTGTGTTCCGTTTAAGAAAATCATATGAGTCACTTTCAAGGAAAATATCATACATAATCCTATGCTGTTTCAACTTGAGAGAAGTTATGGATTATTTCATGAACACGTGGACAAAGATGCTTCTGGGACCTCCTCTGCACCCTTGTTCGAAGTATACACTCCAAGAGAAGAATTTTTTGCATATAATGGAATAAACGAAGGAAGAAGGGCCCATACCAAGAGAATTTTTTTTATTTTAGTAACATATTCTATGGGAAAGCATGGCCCAAGGCACAAGAAACAAGGGTAAACATACTTATCTAGAATAATTTGCTTCCATCGAAGATACATATTGACTTAATAACCATCCTAGAAGCCTTAAATCTAGATACAACTTAAGAGTAAAGGAGTTATCCATAGATTGAGTGAGTTAATTATATTTTATTTTAATATTTGATGAATATTTAACCTAATTAATAAGGGTGCCTTACGTTCAAGGGCTTGAATGAAGACCATAACCCACCCATGCACATGTACCAAGCGTGCATCACCTCTTTAAGAGGTATTTTAGTATTTTATTTGGTCAAAGTGGTTAATATGGAGGGTAAATTGGCTATGAAGGTGTCATGTGGAAATGCATACCACTTCAAACCTCTCATCCAGTAAAAGTAGGGAATAGCCCTACTTGAAAGGGTTTCTCGAACATTCTAATAATAATAGTTTGGAGGTTTCTGTGGTGTATATTTTTAGATATAGAGTTTGGATTCTCCACGATATGTATTTTTATGTCTAAGTTTCAATTCTAGAAAAATACTCATCATCAGGACAAATCCTTCTAGGAAGAGAGGAAATCAGAGAGTATAAATATAGGGTGAACGAATGGAGAGAAAGAGGAAAGGAAGAGCCTACCAAAAAACTAAATAAAATTGACAATGATAAGCTTATATAATGAGATTATGTGTGTTGGTTATGTAATTTGTGGATGAGGAGAGTGAAGGATGGAGTGAGATTAAAATCACAACAGTGTTTTAGGAAAAATAAATCAGTCTATCTTCCTCATATTTTAAGCCTTGTTTTATTGAGAATACATATCTCAATCTATTTTTCCCTTTCATACAGGGTACTAATGATATTTTGGAGGTTTCTGTGTTGTATATTTTTAGATATAGAGTTCGTAAGCTCCACATTCTACAATTTTCTGTCTACATTTTGAGTCTAGAACAAGACTCATCATCAGCACAAATCCTGCCAAGAAGAGAGGAAATTAGAGAGTATCAATATAAGGTGAAGGAATGGAGAGAAAGAGGAAAGGAAGAGACGAATATAAAAATAAATAAAATTGACAATGATAAGCTTATATAATGATATTATGTATGCTGGTTATGTAATTTGTGGATGAGGAGAGTGAAGGATGTAGTGAGATTCAAATCACGACAGTGTAATAGGAAAACTAAATCAGCGTCTCTTCTTTGGATTGCAACCCTTGTTTTCTCGAGAATGGGTATCTCAATACGTATTCTCGAAACTTATTAAAATTGAGGATCTCAGAGGAGCAACCCCCCTACCAAATTTATTTTCTAAGGGGGAAGAAATATTATTGAATAAGGGTTGCAATGAAGAGACATGACTAGAGAAAGTTATTTTGTAGAGTATAAAGACTAAGCTTTTGATATAGATAAAACAAAATAAAAATGATAATGAGAAAAAGAGAATGTGCATTGCATGAGGAAATAAAGAAAACAAAATTTGCATTGAAAAACTGGTTTCATAGGACAATGATCAACCTTTGAAGTATTGTATATAGTACAAAAGACAAAAGATAAGAGACAATATATGTGATTCTATGGACCTTCATCGATCTAAAATAAGGAGCCCTCAAGAGTGATGAGTCACTAAAGAATTGGATTAATTTGAGCAGGTGACATTTTTCTTAGAGATAACTAGAAAGGAAAGATGATGTAATGAGGAAAAATGAAACTGATTCACAAGGATTGAAGAGTTAGAAAATTCCCTAGTGTTATAGAATCCACACACTCTATGGCTATATAGGAAGTTTATACTTGTAAGAAGGATGAGTGATGCAAGTGTATCTATTTTTTTTTAAAGAGGAAATATATACAACAGTTTAAGGAGAAATGGTATATTTTAGAGGATTTTAAGCTAGAAATATGTAACAGTTGTTGGGAAGAACTTGAACTGATTAGTGCAATATTAACATTGTTCCTTATGGTGGATATGAAGAAGTAAAAACTCTCATTGTCTCTAGAGAAAATACAATGTTGTAGCATCAAATACTAGGGAATAGTAGAGAGAATGGCATCTAAGAACTATAAAATAAAGGTATGATTGAAGGTATATCTGATTGCATTGTATATCTTTATTTTTATGAAAAATCTATAAATATGGTTACAAAAAAAATTCATCATGATTCTCAATGATTTCTTCAAAGGATAAGGGAATTTTTGAGTTAGTATATAGCATTTTGTTTGGATCTATTCCTACTCCATATTTAGGAAAATTAGAGTAATATATCTTGTTGATAGATGTCTTCTAAAGGAATAAATATATTTTTTTCCTCCATAATAAATATCATGCCTTTGGAAAAATTGAAGAATTCAATGGTCTTATGGACAATTATACAAAGACAAAAATCAAGGTGTTGAGGACAGAAAAGGGTGGGTAATTCTACAAAAATGGGTTTGAGGAATTTCATAAGTAGTGCAATATAGTAAGGAAGAAAGATGCACCACACACACCTCAACATATTGGGGTTTTAGAAAGGAAGAGCATGAAATTGATGGAAAAATTAGTTTGATTATTGGTTCTATGTTAGGATATGAATTTTGGGTAGATATAGTGGCTAATATACATTACCTAGAAAATAGATCACCCTCATTAGCATTGCATGAAAACACTCCCACATGAAGCACAGACAAGTATGAAACCATGATTCTTAAACATTTAATAACTTTTGACTATGATGTTTTATGTACAATTCCAAAATAGGGTTAGCTAGAAAATAAACCTAAAAAGTGCATCTTTATTGGCTATAGAGATGGTTTAAAAGGTTATAATCTTTGCAATCTCTAAAATAGGAAGATTCAAGATGTTTTCCTCAAATGGGTCAAGGATGCATGCATTTTCACTAAGATAAAAGTTTTTGGTATTGAATCTAAACAATGAAAAGAAAGTATAATCCAAAGAAATTAAAAAAAAAATACTTAGAGTGTGGATGATAGGTTGTTTCTAACGACATTGTTACAACACTTAATCATAGCACATTGTGATGAAATAATAATACTACATGATACATATTCAACCATAGGGTATTATATTTATAGTGTATAGATATAACTAAGTTCCTTGAATTGTTGAGGATTTTGTTCATAAAAGAATGCAAATGGTTCCGACTATTTTTTTGAAATCCACATTGTTTTTGTGGCAAGTTAATTGTTTTGGCTCACTAAATTCTAATTAATTAATTGAATTCTCAAGTCGTATTAACCATCCAAGCGATTCCTCTTATCTCTTAGTCTCTCACCCTATTATTCAACCATTTGATTAACTATTTTCTAGCTGGTTACTTGACCAGCCCGTCAACCACTCAATCGAACACTCCACTAGCCAACCATTTGGTTGAATGTCTCCTACTAGTTTAATCTTCAACTATCTCTATAAAATTTGTAGATGTGATGAGCCAAAAAAACTTTAGGTTCCAAAAACCTCCATTAACATGACATTATTGATGGTTAGGAGGTGAAATTATGTAAGAATGACACCTTCCCTCCAACTGAAAATCCCTCATTCCTAAGCATGTAACATATCTTAATGAACTTGGCTTTACATAACAACTTTGTAAATATATCAACAATTTTAGTATTTATCCTATAATAGACTAGTCAGACAACCTTGTCTTACACCAATTGTCATAGGTAGTAAACATAAATATGAATATGTAGGTTTTCAAATTTGGTAATCATGTTGTTGTTGAAATTTCCAAAAAATCCAAAATGTGAGGAACCAAAATAACTTTAGATTCGAGCACAAACCCATTAACTCAACATTCTATATGTTTTACAGATGAAATTATGTGAGAATGATACCTCTACCCTCATAATTGTAGCTTCTTGATGCCTAAGCATGTCACATAACTTAGTGAATCTGGATTTAGACAATAACTTTATAAATATATCAACAACTTGATAATTTTTCCTATGATAGACTAGTGTGACAACCTTCTGCTCAACCATTTTTTATAGGTATTGAGCATGAATATAAATATGTAGGTTTTCATATTTTGTAATCAATGTTGCTAATATTTTAGAAGTTCTACAAAGTTTGCATCTAAATGAATTACATCAAAAAAGTGAGCATTAAGTTTTACATGATTCATGTTATTATGCTCAATAGGATTGCAAATGTTTTTCCCATAAGAGGCATCAAGTTATGATAGCTAAACCTCAATTCTTACATTATACCACACCATTCTATTGAGGAAAATGGTAATATACCACTGTCAAGAGATATGCAATTGGAGAAGGTCTTATTCAAATGGTCAATTCACATACTTTACATCATTATTAAATCTCAACAATTTAATGGAATTATCGTATTTTTATTCAGCTAATCCCCTAAATTCCTTGAATATTTCGAAGATATAAATCTTATTTTTCAAGAATTAATCGTAATAAAACATTGAGAAAACATTAATAGAGGTTATAATATATTTCTCACATACTGATGATGATTTGTGAATGCAAAAAAGGCATATAGGTATAATATTTAGTAGTTTCTATGCATGTCATGCTTTTCAAGAGTTGAAAGGTTCTTGATGATTCTTTCCTAGCACACATAGCCTAAATACACCATTAGATAGAAGAAATTTTGGTAAAAACACAACCATATTCAATGTTTCCATTATATGTAGACTCGAAAATTTAGATATCAAAGTCTTCCATGCTACAACTTGATCTAATCATTTACTTGTACAATGAGAGAAGTCACTTTAGAATATAGTCAAGAAAAGCCATGGATATTATACAACTCATATATTGAGTGACGAACCCCTTAAACAAAAATTTACTCATATATCAATAAATATTTATAGAAGAAGTGATCTCACCAAAATTCAAGAATTTTACCAATCTATTTGAATTGAGAAATTGGCAACATATTTTTGCTTAAATTAGGCACATGATACACATTCATAAATTTCCCATGTTAACAAGTTACATCATTATAACCAGTAATGTTGTTAACACTAAAAAATTGTACAGGCAAAAGATATTAAAAATTTCAAGAATAAGGTACATATGAACATTTTCAGAGAAGGAATACATTAGAGCAGACTAAAATTTTATTTTTCTTAAGGTTTAGAAGGAAAATTAAATCATAGCACACCTACATCAAATGAATTTTACACACAACGGGGCTATTCCTTCGATAGCCATGCGGTCCTGGAGATGGCGAAATGTCGCCATCCAGGACCACTTGGCACACTTGTTTAAGATGATTCTCCACCCAATACTATCAAGGAAAACTAGATTTGAGCCACCTTGAGGAGTAAATTCATCCCACTAAGGAATCCCCCCTCCATTCTTATGTCACTATCCATCTTCGGCCAAGAGAAGAGGGGGGAATTCAAAAAATGTCTATATAAGCCAGCCTTTGGAAGAAGAAATGGAGACACATTGTTATGCTAGCCAAATTGCTTCATAGAAAACTAGCTTGCATAGTCCAGTAGCATAGGGATTGGAAGGACTCATATGTTGGAATCCCAATAGCTTGGTCCAAGAGAGAGATGTTCGCCACTTGATCTTGATCTACCATCCTTTAAGAGAGGGAAGAGACACTTTCATGAACTCGAGGGAAGGAGACCTCCTTTTTTTGGCTATTTGAGCTCCATAGCTCAAAGGATCCTCTTCAAGTATTTAGCATTGTATCATTTTTACCACCAATACCTAATAAAGGGAGAAATATCCACTTGTGTTATTAGGTTGATTGCTCCATCGAGCCTTTGTATTTTGTATGTTGTGTTTTTTTTTTTTCTTAATGTTGTATTCTTATTTTTCCCTCAAAGTTATTTTACATTGTGTCAAATCTGTTCCACAAACAGTAAACAATAGTTTTTCTCTGTGACCTTGTGCAAGTAGCATCCAGCTTGCTAAAGAAGTGTATTTCGTATGCCCTTGTGCCAAATACACTACCACAGGAATGGAAAATTTATTGTTTTCTTTCTTTTTGAGTTAATGGTTGTTGATGCGGATCCTTCTTCCTGCTGAGTTTGCTGCAAAACACCCTTATATCCTCTCAACATCTCAAATTATACTCAGTAAAAAAAAATTCACAGCAGAGGAAGCAATTTTTCTTCATTATGCCCGACAGCACACTTTGTGCTTTGACAGATGCGTGCTCTGCACCTGTGGGAAGTGTCAGAGTTGGTATCTTTATCCCTCTGTCAGAGATCAAATTTATCTTGTTGCATTTCATTTTAGGTGTCTCACTCAGTCCAATCAGTTGCATTCCATTAGGAGCATGGGTCATCTGACGATAGTGGCTTTTTGCTCATATCCCTCATGTCTTATACCTGCTGACCTATTTATGTTCATTAAAATCATTTACAGTCATTTCTGGTCTCATAAATTGGTAAAGAGTCATTTTATGGCTTTTAGTCTCATTAGGTCTAGGGTTTCGTTAATCCGATCTTCAGAATGCCTAACAATGGTTAGCAGGCACATAAGGAAGTTCGAAATAAGGTTTCAGTGAAAAAAATTTCATCATCATATGCTTAATAATGATTTTTCTTCAACACTCTATTTTGAAGAAAAATAGTCTATTTCATCTTTATGTAATAAATGTAATGCGATTTTCAAATTTTTCCGTTGTAATAATACTCCATTGGCAACCCTGGTGGCCTTTTCCAAACCTCCATGCCATCCATTCACTGCAAGACAGACGGAAAAGCTCATCATTCAGTCCAAAAGCAAAAAGGAAGCAAAACAAAGTTCTTTTGAAAAGTGTCAAAGTTTGCAACATTACAAAGTGGGTTTTCAAATA
Source organism: Pinus albicaulis (assembly GCA_034641835.2). Lineage (NCBI taxonomy): Eukaryota > Viridiplantae > Streptophyta > Pinopsida > Pinales > Pinaceae > Pinus > Pinus albicaulis. The sequence goes on along the minus strand of JAXQQM020081753.1, from coordinate 13,675 downwards.
TAAAAAATCAAATTCTTTGGTATGTATATGATTTTTATGTTTCAACACTCCATTTGTATGCCAAAGAGACAACATTGAGCAAAGAAGAAGCTGTGAGGAGAGAAGCAAGAAATTATGGGCAGACTGTGTTAAAATTGTTGAGCGCGACGCATTGGGCAGCTGTCGCGACGCATCGGGTGAGTGTGACGCGTTGGGTTGGCTCATTTTATGCAATGTTGCTCCTATGTGACGCATCGGCAGAGCGCAGCGCATTGGGTTTGGCGCGCGACGCACATGGTAGAAAGCAATTTTTTTGCTAGTTCTTCCAACTCATCAAATTGACTCGGTCCCTTCTTGTTCTAGTAAGTTCATGTGACCTCTCCTTTGCCATGAACATGTTTTTGGTGTTGATTATGAGTTTAAAATACAAAAGCTCAAACCCTATTCAAATTGAGGATTGTCTCCTTTAGGGTTTTGAAACTTGTTTTGTGCCAAATACTTCCATTCCCCACCTTGTTTTTTACCCTCCTCATTGTTTATATCCTAATAACACCCCATTTTACTGTTCATCTTGTATCCCAAGTCAATCATTCATATCCCATTCCCATTATCCCCATCTCACTTGTAAATTTCCCCCAAATCCCAAGTTTATCCCAAAAAACTAAGTGGCTATCCTTAAACCTTTCAACACCAAGATTTCAAGTGGAAAACTCACAATTTCACTTGATAATAGTCGATCATTCTCACTACCATATTCCTCCATATTCCCTCCCATATTACGACATATTTTGCAATCAAATCAAAAACACCAAAATTTTCATTTTCATCCAAGACAACATAGACCCTGCATAGACCTTGGACATTATGGAGATAGATACCGATACATCTTATGACCGATACAGTGATTCCACCACTGAACTACATGCACCTAGAAGGCCTCATAAGAGTGGCAGACATGTGAGGGAGGAGCCCACTTCATTGGCTGAATTGCAGGCTTGTCCACTTGCCATGGCATGTTTTCAACAACAGTCTTGCTATCAATTTTGTGAAATGGTTGCTAGGGTCCATCATCATTAGGAGCTGGCTCATTTGTTTGTGTTACATTTACATGATGGTCAAGTCACCCTTGCTAGTGTGACTTTCACTTTAACACCTGAAACTATCTCTCAAACGACCGGAATACCAAATGTTGGAGAACAATGGAACAAAAGACAACAGGTTGACAGAGTGCACTGTGAACCATATATCAGGCCTATCTTTTTGAAACAACTTATTAGGGTGTTTCCTTTCTGGTTCTTAAAGGATTCCTATGCTCCTCTGATGAAACTTATTATCAGATATTTCAGTTGTGAGGGCCGGTTTTCATGTCTCTATGCTTATCATATCAGGTTATTGATGCATTTTACCAGGGTGAGGATGATGAACCTCCCTTATTTCATGTGCCAGAATATTGAGAGGATGACCACTCTCATGCAAAGGAAAACCCCTGAGCAGCAGTACAACAGTATCTATCACTTTGCACTCTTCAAGATTGTGGTTTTGCATCAGCTCGGCTTGCAGGGTATTTCATGGGAGGATTTCATTTCTAATGATTTATTCATAGCTCCTCAGGTTCCTTTAGAGGTTGTTCATGATGCAGGTGAACCTTCGTATCAGCATGACGGTCAGGAGACAGATACTACTAGTGTGTCGATGTATGTCACTTACCAGAGAGGCACTTATTTGCAGCAGCCCGGCGAGTATTATCTCCACCCGGGGTGGAAGGGGTCTCGCTTCCATCATCAGCAGCACAGGTACAGGTACAAGACATGGGTAAGAGCCCCATGTAGGATGAGGGGCCTTCAGGAGTCCAGGATAAAGGTTTCATACTCATTGATGAGGATTTGAGCTCACCAAGCTCAAAGTTGAGGGAGACTATTCAAGAGCATAAGGCTGAGATAGACACTTTTTCCGTCAAGTTGCAAAGAGCCCAATGGATTATCAACTACCTTGAGCAGTGAAACAAATAGTTGTAATATCAGCAAACTATCATGGAGTTGCAAAATATCCGTGAGAACCCGCAAGCTGCCCAAAGAAGCCAAACCGAGATGACATCCATTGAGCGAGAGATTGAGGTTGATCGAGAGACTTGGCTTGAGAGGGTCAATATTCATTTGGAGAAGCTGTTGGAGAAGGCAAACAAGGAAAATAACATGCTAAGGCACATGAAAAATCATTATTGGGCGAGAAATCACGTTTGCAAGGCACGAATCAAGATCCTGAAGGCAAAGTTAAAGAGCGTCGCAAAAGGCATGATAGACTCCAAATTTTGGCCGAAGCTTCCTTGGCTTAGCATAGCACATTATGGTGGACATTCGGCCCAAATTTCAAGAAATTTTGGGACACATTGTCTCAATTTTGAATTTTTTGGCCTTAACACAGATTTTCCTGCTCGATGTGTCGCGCCACTTGGCACGCGCTTATGATTGGGAGCTCCTCTTGGGGAAAATTTTGTATTTCTAGATTTTTCATCAAAATTTAAGCATGCCTACCCATTACCTAGATATTTTGACAAGTTTTTGGTTGCCGGAAGGGTCAAAAACACCCTAAAAATGACCTTTCTGCCCCTTTTTGGACACACAGGCAACAGTGTTGGGAAAACTCATTTTTGGAGGGGAAAATGGAAACCAAATTCAGAAATTATAATTTTTTTGGAAAGTAGATAGGGATAGATTTCCAACAAACTATCTTGCACTCAATTTGAACTCCAGGAAGGGCCTCAAAATCAGCTCCAAAGTGGCGCGACGCATAGAGATTTCAAGCGCGACGCATTGGGGATTTTGGCTCAGTTTTGACTCAGTAACTCTGTTTTTCGCCTATTTTTAGCCAGTTTGACCTTTTTATCTCCAAATGTAAATCTCTTGATGTAATTTGATGTAATTTCATGGATTTTGATGTAATTTTGACAAATTTTAACTCATTTAAGTAGATTCATTCATCAAAAGGTGAATTATAACTAAATGAATTAGTTTCCTTTCTTATAGAGGCAAGCTGTTCCACTGCCTATTTTCCAGTTCTTATTTTAGATCTTGTTGAAATAGCTCCTAAACTAGTGATCTCGACCCCTAGAGGCATGGGGATGAGTTATGCTTGTTTATATCTTGTAGTTCTTCAGTCATTTTCAGGGTTGGACACTTGGGATTGCTTGGAGCTTCATTGTACATTTCATCTCTGCATTTTGGCAAAGGAATAGACCAGGGTTTGTAGCACTCTTTGGGATCCATGTGGCTCTATGTTTTTATGGTGTGTTTCTCTCTGTGATTGTAAGTATCCTGATGTTTCATGTGTATCATCTTCCTTCTCATTTCTTCTTAAGTTAAACAAACAAGTAATAAAGGTGGAATTCATTATATTTGCAGTGCTCTACCTTGAGTTTTGTTTAATTTTCCATGTTTTCAACTATCTAAAGAGGATTCCTAAAAGCCTCTTTCCCTCTTCAACCCCTCACCGTTATGAGCTATCCATTGCATTTAAATTCGAAGCATCAAAACAATTGCCTTTCTTGCCCCGTTCAGCTTTCTACAAAATTGATCATTTCCCGGACCCAAAATCTGCCCTTCCCTTTGATTCCAACAAAAACCCTTAAAATCAAATCAAACCATTTTACATATATACCTAGCCTAGAATCAGCCTTTATTTCAAGTCATCTCAAGCCTCACTGATTATTCTTGCTGAGATTGACGAGGAGAGAGCCCTCTCTCGATTTGGTAGGGCTAGCTACCAGATTAAGCATGGTTTGATGTTACCTAGACTCTTCCTTCCTTCAGCCTGAGGTAGATTTAGGTAATAACTGGAAGATAACCCGTGTAGCAGACTAACAAGCAAAAAAATTGCTACTTTTTCCCATTTTTAAGGTGAATAGAAACCCTTAATGAATTTACATCACTTTGTCTCTGTATTTCACTATTATTAGGACACCCAACTACTATGTTTAATCTCGAATTAGCTTAGAAACTAGGTATTTTTAATTTTAGTATTTTATTTTGCAAATTACACAAAGGTTAAATAGGGGGCAAGTAAGTGGCCTTAAATCCACATATGTTTTGCGAAAAAAATATTTTCTGATAAAATATACAAAACACATAGCTTAATTAGTAAAGAGTAAGTGACCCAAATATCCACATATATTTTTCTGGTTCAATTTTGTCAAATTTTTGCATTAGGTTAGTTCAATTTTGCATTAGCAATTGGGACTAGGACCAAACTATGAAAAAGAAAGAAAGTAATATCTTCCACCCTTGCACCTAACAGTGAGCCTAGGTATGCATATGAGCACTTTTTTAAGACAATATTCTGTCTCCCTATAGTGCAAACATAGTCTAACTAGGCAAGGTGTAAGCAACCCATAATCTACACATAATTTTAAATCATTGCAAGGAATAATCACACATAGGGTAATTAGAAAAGGATAGTAAAGGATAAGCACATATCTACATCTCATAAAAAATGTGATTGTTTAGTCCAAAGCACACATGAAGCATCGATAAGCATTGGACTATCAGGCACCTAGTGTGTTGGGACCTTTATCCTCTTCTTACAGTTACTTCACCAAAACACACCCTAAGAAAAATTAGGACTCTCTAAAAATGATCATTACCGAACTCATTAAATTATTCCCACATGGGCCATAGAAGAAATTAAAGTCTAGGTTATGACCATCGGGTGTAGGCATCGAATAAGCCACCATGGTCATAATACATTTTGAAACATAGATGTCAAATTTTTAGGGAGCTTAAAATCCATTTATCCCCCCACGAAATGAATATCCGAGCATTACTAGAGACTCGTTTCAAAGGGGGTTAATATTAGGCTCAGTGTGTGTGGTACTTTTTGGGGCTACCTGACCCATGTAGTGCTCAATACTGGTAGTTGATTACCAATATGAGAAAAACTTGAATTCTCACGTGGGATGACGATACTTTTGTGGCTAAAACTACGACACCCTTCCATATGGGTGACGGTGCAGGCCACACTTGATCCTCATACAATTACCTTGGTCAATTCTTTGACTACTAGAAGGCATCCCCAGTTCTTTCGGACGTTTTCCCCAATACCCATAAGAAGATATGCTCGCAAGTACCAACTACATTGAGAGTGTAAGGATGAGTAGGGCTATATAGGCTTTTGGTTATCATACACAAAACAAGAAAAACCCCACTTTTTGCTTGATTTATCACATAGATTTAAATTTAAAAAAAAAATCCTCTTATTTATTCACTTTGTTTTACACATGTGATTGTATTTTCTTTGATAGAAATACTTATTTCTCCAACAAACCAAAATCATCACCGAGATTATGCTAGTTGACATCGTAGTGAAACTAATGGGACCCCAACAATCTAGACGTTTCTTGGACCTCCCCTGATTAGAGGGAGGAGTCCCAGGCCTCCCGCCATTTGGGCATTGAGGATGACATGCTACCACCATTATCATTTCATCCTTTATGGGGGAATATGTGATTGGAAACCCCTAAGGTTCACCCAACACCACACTAGTGGAAACCACAACAGGATCACCACACTCAACCACTCCTATAACCCCTAGAGGGCAGAGGAGTGATACCCCTTTGGGGAGTTAGAAAAACATTCGTTAGGGCATGCCACAGGGTAATATTCCCCAGGAACCTACCCTTGACCATCGCATTCATATACTTTTTTTTCCACAATATAGAATGACATTCAATATGTAGTTACCCTTCCTAGCATCACTTAATCTTCTAGATCTAACGAAGTTAACTAATGAACCCATTTCTCATGGCCCTAATTGGCCCCTCGTGCCCATGAATCTCCCTTTAGATATACCAAAATTTGAATTAAAGCAATCATAAGACACGAGAAATCATATCATGACTTTCCACATGTGGTGCTCATCCAATAGTATCATTGATGATACCATTAGACTACGCCTTCTTTCAATGCACCCGGTCTGTGGCGAAATGGTATGTTGAGTAGACTTATGCTTCTCATAGAACCTTTTGCACCCTCAATACCATGCTACTCAACTATTTTCATCTCCCCATCCATCATGATTCAAGAATGGAACTACTGACACATTTGAGATCAACACCAGCCGTCCATATATCAGACCATCTCCATGAATCGCGGTGATGTCGTGGAAATCCAAACTCGAAGAAAGAGTTTTTTTTTACTTATTTTTGAAAAATCTCACCATGGAGATTTCAAAAGACGTGGCAATGCAGAAACCCACCTTCGAGGAGGACGCCATTAGTAAGGACTAGTAACTTGAACTCATATATACCCAATCAGGATATATTTACAATTTCTTGCCAAATGCCCCATGCCTGGAAACTTATAGGGAATTACTGGGTGCCTCGAATACTATAGATGGTTTGATCGGGTACTTAGCTTAATGTCACCTAAGTTGTTGTAACCAATTCCCAGGATACTCATATGATTATACTATTAACATATCGCAACATCGCTACCATCAAAGTCAGTTTTCACCTTTGCAGAATATGACGAATAGGGAGATGCAATACCATCAATAGCAAGGAGGGTCATATCCTCCCTTGCAAGGGAACCAATACTCAACTAGGAATTTTTATGCAAGAGAGCTTCCCCAACAATCATACACCAATCAAGAATAGGGGAACCATTACCCCTATTTTCCCACACAAAATCCACCACCAATGAAGAAAAATGCACTGGTGAACCTTATGCAACCATCCTAGGCTCAGCAACGACAATCATATCATCAAGAGAACAACAATAATCCTCCAAATGCTACAAAGAAGAATCCGAGGATCAAGAAAATGGGATACTCTAGACAGGGGGCAAACAATCAAAAACACACCCCGTGATCTCAGTCTGGGGGTATCCCCAACCGAAATCACAACCAGGAGTCAAATAGTAACTCCCAAGGGAAAAAAAAGAGACCCACTCTAAGGAAAAATCACTCTTGTACCATATGTGGCAAATATGGCCATTACACTCACCACTGTCCCGAACTCCCCGCATTGAAAAAAATCATGGTAACTGAGGATAAGGGGGACCTACCCAACATCCTGTGGTAATGAAAAAACCTTTCCCCCACCAAGGAGTGGTTAACACCCAGCAACAAAAACCACCCCAAAATGATACCGGAGGAGGCAGGCACGATATCTACATGGCTGGTGAAGAATTGTTCTTACAAAAAAGGAAAAGGACTACGATACACCTTTGGATACCAACTCATCAGATACAAGTATAAGCACACCTACCTTAACTATCTCCAAAGTACCTGCTGAGCCCCTTCCAAGAACGGTCAAAGGACCAACCAAGTGTGTAGGACATCACTCCAAATATGCTCATAGCTATCATATAGTGGATGAGTTAGCTCAATCACCAACTTCTATGTCATCTTTGGAAATTACACAATCACACCCAAGACAATGGAAAGCTTTACTTTCCATGTTAGGCGCAATCGACCCTTCTGATTCGTGCCTAATGTTTTTCGATCTAGACAAGGCAAGACCTAGGCTTCCTTCTCTAGTCACTTTATAGATACCGGTTTCATTTCATAATATCACCATACACCGATGCATTGTACATGAAGGAGCATCAACATGTATGATGTCCAAATAAGTTTGGAAAAAGTTAGGATCATCTGAATGAAAACCATCTGGCATCATGCTTAGAGGATATGACGGGTACCCATCAACCCCCGTCGGTCTTTATCAAAATGTCCCAGTAAACCTAGCCAGAAAGAATATTTCTATATACATTTAGGTCTTATACGCACAACTAGAAATGTATCCCATGACTGCAATCACATCCTCTATATCTAGGGTGATGATGTTACCCCATGATGATCAGATCATCACCATCAAAAAAATCACATATTATGAGAAGAAACCCATGACCGCTTTAGATGTTGTACTATCGTACGCAAACAAAACCAAAGAACCACTAACAAATTATAGTGATTTTAGCCCAGGACAATTCAAACCGTAAGTCAAAGAAATAATGTATCGACTATGGTGTATATCGTAAATTGCCAAACATTTATAAAGTATGTGGTTTGTGTGCAGAATAATTATAAGGGTTTTCATGTGTATCGTAAGGCTTGAAGGTGATACATATATGTAGATTTAATTCAATGTTTTGTTTTAGGCATAAAAGAATTTTTTTTTTATGACGTAAATAGGTAATGAATTTTCATGTAGATGTACATGTTACAATGTACATATTAGATAATATAATTTAAACTAAGAATTTTCTTATATTTTTCACTTTTCTTTTTTAGGGAGATGTGTAACTTGTCACATTTACAAGATAGAGTTCATAAATAACATTTAAAAAACATTTATAACAAAGAAAAAATGATATAAGTTGTAAACCAAATATTTCAATATGCATGTCTAGGAAACGATTTTAAAATCAAACATATATACATATATAGAGAGAATTCTTGTACCATTAATAGGTGCTTTTTTTAATTAAAGGTATGAGGGAGACCTACAATTCTTTCAAATGCAATGGGTAAATTTAAAAAAAATATTAATAATAAAAAAAGTTCAATAGAAAAAATATTCATAAAAAAATTAATTCAATATGTGTATACATGTATATATATATATATATAGAGAGAGAGAGAGAGAGAGAGAGAGACGTTTAAAATTTTAATGTGGAAAATATGAATGATAAATAAAATAGTTCAATGTCAACTATGTGTATATTATAGAAAATAAGTGAGAATAAAGAATTTCTTACAGTTAAACCAAAACCCTAGAGAAATAAAATCTCTATAGGTGCAAACATTTTCTCAAGTTTTACAAAAAAAAAAAAAAAAAAAAAAAAATCTTGAAAAAATTGTTACATTTAACTGTGGATCTACCCAAATCCTAGAAAAATAAAATCTCTAGAGATACAAACATTTTCTCAAATTTTACAATAAAAAAAAATTACATATTAAAATTTTTTACCCCTTTGGATACTTGGTAGATCCAAAATTAAATGAATCTATCACAGCTTAACGTCAATAATAAAATGTTTAAAAATTAATTTCTATTAAATTTAAATGTCATTCCAAAAACTTTATATCATGTAATAAGTAAAAATAAAACTTTTTAATGCACATGAAAGCCTCAATTTTCTTAAGTTAGCCACCATTTTTAAGTATTTTTATGCTTTATATATTTTCCTTTTATCATACACCATATTTTAAAAATTCCAACTCCTAAATACTTTGATTTCAACTTTAACTATTTAAAAATAAATAAAAGAGAAATATTAATTTAACTTTATTAAAAAAACCAAAATAGTATATTTTAAAAAATAAAACACCTAAATATTTTTAATTTAACTTCAACTATTTAAATAAATTAAAAGATAAATGTTAATTTAGCTTTAATACAAAAACCAAATTATGGAAAAAATATAAAGGGATTTCGAAATTACTAAAATATTTATAAAATCTACAATAAGAAAACTTCCAAGATAATCCATAATTCTACCATTAATGGAAAAAGTTCGAAAACAACACTTAAAACAAGGGAAGCTGCGAAGCAGCAAGTCCCTGCCATTGAATTAGGTGATGCCCTTGTTTGGTTTTGAATTAAAGTGATTTCCATGGTTTTACTGCTACTCATATGAATTTCATGGTTTTACTGCTACTCATGGTGATTTTGGATTTTAACTGAGTCCCTCGAAATTGAAGCCAGCCGAACACACCATATGCCCATTATAACTTCTGCTTATCCGTGCATGAACTCCAGTTATAATGTATCTACAAGTACACTTCGTATCATGAGAGAGAAATTTCAAACTGGAAACAAGATTTGTGAGGTATAAGTTTGTGAAAAACATTTTGTTGTTAAGCTTTGTTATCCATAAACATGATGGAGTTTTGTGAACTGTTGATTGCCTTGGTTGTCACAGGTCACAAGCTTTCCACGCCGCCCACGAAACCTGATGTCAGTCTCTCTGAAGCGACCTAAATTCAAACAAATTTTCAAATATTGCTTCGGATTACATGAAATAACGAAGAACTCTACATGCATTGCTTAAATTATAAATACTATTTAATATTATAGGAAATATTGTAAAAATTAGCAAGTATCGTATAAGTTAATATTGCTTAAATTTGGAAGTAATACTAATTCGACAAATAGGTATCCTAGTTTTGCACAAACTGCACTCGTTGAGTCAATTTGCTCCTTTTGGGCTCCGGGCCTCATCATACATCCAAAATGAATTGCACTGAGTCATTGTATCGATAGTTAATCATTGACAATGTTGTCATCGCCTTAAGGTACTTGTGGATAGCCAATAGTTGCCGGGAGTACTTGCTAGAAGCTCTAGTCATGGAAGCTAGTTATTGCCAGTGCTAGAATGTCATTTGCCAAATTCAAATTTATTGTACTCCATTACACTGACATAACGAGAGCCACCATGAATCACTACTCATTGTCTCACTCTTTATTGGCATTTCCTAGAAAAGGTGACAGATCTTTAGGTTGTCTGTCGTAGAAAAATCGATTTTGATCTTCATACATTGCTGTGGGGGCCACCCACGCTTAAAGCTACGTTGTATCCAAAATCTGATTTCTCCATACAGATCTGATTTCAAGCATTGCTGTCAGCGCCATTATTGTGTCAAATCTTATTTCACTGCACATCTTTCTGTGTAAGAGACTTTTTCTAATTTTATGTATAGACGTTGGATGCTTTTTAAAGTTTTAACGTGGTTACATTTCAATTCATAGTCGACCAGAAAGTTGGTACCCTTACAGAATCTTTCATGTTTTACAAACATTTTAAAAATCTCAAGGCCGCCACATCCATGGCTCTTGAAGTTTCACTGAGTTTTCAACTTTATTTACAGTTGGGCTCTGTCTTTGCACACAGCCATATATCCATGTGATTTTTTTTTGGAAAAAGCAGTAAAATAAGATTATTTATTTGGGTTTTCTGTCTAAATGATTTCAACCACAGTGCAAAACAGCTATTAAAAAGTGTTAAAATCAGTGTTTTTCGTTCCTCAGAGCAAAAGGCAACAAAATTTTTAGAAGCATATAAAACCCATAAACGTGATTTTCATTCTTCAATAACATGTTGTTTAAAATAATTTAAAATTCAAAGCAGCAGTAGCCATGATTTTTACCATTGGAAAAATGTATCAAAATATATGGCCAAATTAATCCCAATAATCAAAACATATAAATGCATTTGCATGCGAAAATTTATTTATTTAAAAGTAAAAATAATTATAGATGATATCTGACATGCCTTCCATATAATCATGAAAACGTTGGTATTACTTGAGATTACAAGAAACCTGAGAAAGATTTCACAAATAATGTGACTTCCTGAGTATGTAAATGCTTGGAATTTCAACACTCGTTCAGCATAGGCTTGGAAGCTACGGAAGTTTATAATAAGAAGTATAAATTTCCTTCTGTCGCAATAATATCTGAAATATTGCATTTCTTAACATAACTATGAAATAAGATTAAAGAATTTTCAATCCGTCGACAGTTGGAGGAAAAACACATTAATTAACACATGTTTGTTCATGGCCATAGAGAAAATTAAGTAGGACAGGACAATGCTTACTACATGTTCACCACTTGTGGCTTTTGCTTCCCTAAGAATGGAGTCGTAATTTCAGAATGTCCTTCAACAGTTTTCTTGATTTTGCATCCACTATTTGAGATTGAAACCTCATGCGACTACCAATCTGTTATGCTCCATGCAATATTTAAGTCTTCCGAAGACGAGGGAAGAATGATTGAAGACAAGAATAGTAACAGTCGACAAGAGAATACCACAGCTCTCCAGGTAGGAAGCTTGCACGTTTTCTGAATATATTGCCAGAGGAGCCCGTTTGCAGTGAATTCAGGAGGGGGACAAGGGCGAGCATGACCTGAATTCCTCTTCAGGCTCTCTAAATTTATCAAGCTCAGCTGCAGATCTGCTAAAATACAGAATGCGTTACAGAGCTCCGCCATGAAGTCGCGCTTTCCCAAATTCTCCACCATAATTGGCAGGAAATCCTTGAATTCCACCATTATTGTGAATGTCGAAGCCCCAATTTGAAACCCCAATGGTGTATTGAATGTAGGAGGAGGGTTAAAGCTTGAATTGTTGTGAAATGCAGAGCCAAGGTGTTTCGCTGAAATCCCTAATCTCTCTGCAAAATAAAAATTATACTGTTACAGCTGATGATTTCCTGAAATGATTGATGCATGATACAACTTTGCAGATTATGCTTCTTAAAAGGCTTTGGCTTGCTAATAAACCTAGAGGATACCCTGCAAGTGGTCACGGATTCTCAGTGGAGGCCGACGTAGCCAAGGAAACATAACAATCTTTCAAAGGCAAGTCCGGCAGTGTGACCAGGTATTGTGTTTTCTCCTTCAAGCGACATGAGGGTTTTAAGAAAATGCAGTTAGTGGCTAAATAGATGCATCACATTCTGTGTCTGTGCGAAAAGTAGTTTACAGCGTTATGAAGAGTAAAATTAGAGCAATAGTTTACAGCATTAAGAATAGTATATATGTAAAACATCAGAGGAGTTTACAAATCTTTACCAGTTTCTTCCAATTACCAGTTTCTTTCAAGGATTCCTTGTCTGAGAAGCCTTGTCTGTGCTTCTCAGTGGCTGACCTCTCCTGCAATGGGTAGACCTCAGGTTTGGTGCAGTTCATTTCATACAGAATGACATTACGTTTCAGAATGTCTGATGTTGAGGTGAATGCTTCCATTGGACAAAGCCCAATTTGGCTCTTTGGTGGAGTTGCGAAAGAAATCTCTGGTAATCTCTGGTCGAGTTGCGAAAATAGTAAATATAGATAATTTCCAACCGGTGTCAAGCCTCGGCCATAGAAGCCATGCAGAAAGCCATGTGAGCTACTGAGCCATGTGAGCTGGTGAGATACCTCGCAGGATACCTCCCAGGGCGGTGTACGTGACACTATGTGCATGGCGGGGTGTATGTGGCAGTTTTACATAGCATTCTCTCAAAAGCACCCTTTCAAACATTGATGCCACTCGCATGTACAAAACATTGATGCCACTCGCATGTATAAACATTTAATGTTTTCCAATAATGCTAGCATTAAGTGAGATAACTTTTACCTGTTCGAAAATATGAAACAAATTTATAATTTTAATCTATGTTTCCGCCTCTCCGCCTCGGGAAGAGGCCAAATAAGATGGTAAATGAGTTTCGGTTTAAAAACTTTGGTTATAGTTGATCAACACTCTTTGAAAACTTTGGTTATACGTGAGGTGGACTAATGCTAACTTCGGGGAATCGATTACAATAGTCCCTGCCATGCCGCAGGCGGCAGGGACTAATAAGAAAACCATTCCATAACTATTTACTCTTTAAAAGAGTGTAAATACATAGAATCACAAAAAAACGTCTATGATAATCCATCATCCCACAACTCATCGTGTGATAATGCAAAAACCTATGTTCAAACAAAGTTTGGTCATTCAAACAACATTATCCAAAAATTTCTAAACTGAGAGCATACATTAGTAGAGTCACGCTCCTTATTTTAGGCTACAAGTAAAGCTCGTAGCAGGATGCTAATAGTTTAACACTTGTAGGTAAAAAATCAGATGTTGTCTTTTAAATTGTTGAATCTTTCAAAACTTTTAGTGATCTTCTTCGGTCCTTGAATAGTAACCGAGTCGTGAACCCTGTC
>JAXQQM020074891.1:0-12240 GCA_034641835.2 Pinus albicaulis | reverse complement strand
CCAAAGGATGAATGAATTGTGAATGTAACTTATTCAATTTGAGTAAGAATAAAGTACTGGTATGTATGTTGACCAAAAATGATTTGAGATCACTCACAAATCCATGAGGATGGATAAGGCAACTATTCCCTACAATCCTTCAAAAATCCTTGGAAGGAATTAATGCTAACTTAGATTTTGAGGAAGAATCTAAATTCCCCCAATGATGAGGAAAGTAGTTGGAAAAGAGGTAAAAAGCTGAAAAATCCGAGGGAAAGCATAAAAGCAGCTTGTGCAAGAATCCCAAAAATTGGAAGCCTAGGAAAACAGGAAGAAAAGCATCCTGCTATTCTGGATGCAGAATTAGAAACAGGTTTTGGGGAACTATTAGCTTAAATAAGCTACTCCTAAACAGATCAGAGGTTGATCTATGGTGGAGGTTGTCTCAGCTCGGGGGTGAGTTCTGGGAGAGAAATAGAACTCTACGGTTGGGAGGTTGGTCTACTGCATGAGTGGTATGTATTTAAATCAACCAGGGATTTTATTTTCTGCAGTATGAATTGGCTACATATAATTAACTACTCTATATTAGAAGTGTACATGTTGTATGATGTGTGATGGTAGATAAGAAATTCAATTATAGTCAATTCTGGCCTATCAGTCTTTATTATGAGTAATGGTAATTATGGTAAGATGAATTTTATTTGAAACTTTAATTTGCTTCAATAAATAAGAGAGGGACAGTAGGAATGGGTCCTTCAACCCAAATGACAGAGAAAGGAGAAATTGTTGGAGTCTGTGGTGTTCTTACTTTTAACAGAAGTAAATAGCAGAAGCAAATCTTCTACCTTCTGTATGGTAGTAAGAACAATAGCCTGGGATGGTATCCACCAGAATGTCTAAACCCACCCTGGGTCTAAATCTGGAGATACTGTACAAAAGAAATATCCCAGGGGGATTCAACAATTATAAAAAAAAAAAACTTAAGTAGTTATTAGAATGGAATACTCCAGATTCTCAGAAAAATAATTCTAGCAACCCAACCAATGTTACTGTCTGTACAAATTAGGGATACTGAAACACCCTGAACAGATTCTCCAATGGAGATAAATTCAGTAAATTCATCATGGATACATCTAACATAGATCATGTTGGTGCAAATAAACATTTTGTAAATACACGGAAGAGTATAGCCATAATATAAATTACTCTAAATCTTATTATTAAAGCTGTAAGGAAATCAGTGGAAAACTTATTCAGCTCGGAAATATAGTTCATACATGTATTGTAAGGCAGAAATCATACACCCCAGGAGGTATGTGACTGTCATCTTAAATTCTGGTTATACCTGAGATTAAGAGATTAATATGACCAGTATTTATTCCGCAACCCTAAAACATTATGGAATATCACATGCGAAAGTCATAACTAGCTGCCCATCAATTTCGATATATTATTCTGAATGCATGTAAATAAATTTATGATAACAATACGGAAGTAAACACAGGAAGAGACTTGGTAGGTATAAAAAGATACCTGACCTACAGTGTATAATTTTCAATACGAAAATCACAAACGCAAGCCTACAGTAGATAGTGAATACAGTTACTCTGCAGACCTTCTGAAAATACGGTAAATTCGTATATCATATCAACAGGAGAAAACATTAGAGAAATAAAACAAGTCTAGAATGAAAAACGATAAATAAATTAAGGCTTTTCACATATCCTCTCACCGTTCATCTGCATCAAAACGAAACAAATATCGTATGCCAAGCATTCAGTCAAAAACACAGTGACTAGAATATACAACATACATATATACATTTTAAATCCGGCGTCGATATTCACTATCCACGATTAAAAATTAGCATCAGATGTTGAAAGAGTCTCGGCATAAACATCGAACAAAACTCAGCAGAACTTAAAACGCAAACGGTGATAACCACAGTCCTTAATACGAATTAGAAACAAAGTTATCCATGATATGTCTGAAATTAACGAAATCATCAGTCTATAACGAGCCACGATGGCATCGTTCCATCACGAGGAACTCAGGAATCGACGTCTTGCCATCAAGCATTAATCTGGAAGCTATCTCAATAGGAGAATGCCACGAATACGGACCTGTATGAGCAGAAGTTCAAATTAGCACATGAGGCAATGGTGCGAGAAACCTGCGTAGCTGAGTCTAGGGTATACACAGGGAACAAAGGACTTCACCTCAGCAAATAAGATCTGACACCTGTACATACCCAGAAGAAGTATTAGAAATCCACGAGAATACGAAGGCAGTAAGAGTCAAACATGTATAGCAACTTCAAATATTGGGTACTGATGTAAATGGTCAGGCCACGCTACTGAATAACCCATAAATTGAAACCTACAGTCGATAGCATTTCAACCAAGGATACAAAATCGGAGGCGATGAGGCGAAAAGTCAATCATCAAGACTATTACCTGAACGCCGAGAGGGTTTGGAGCGAAAGCTCTCAGCGAAACGCTTCGGCACCGAGATGAAGCCACGAACTGGAGACCAATTTAGTTAGCTGAAAACAAACTTGTATGACTCGTGAAAACTCATAGCCACAGTAACAAACACCTGGTGACACAAATCGAACAGATTTGGTAATAATAATTTCGATTTTTGTAAATGGCCATCGAACTAAATATAAAGACCCCAAACACACAATTTACCTGTCTGGAAGCCAGAGGTAACCACGATTCCAGCACTTCAGTCGCGTGTGGGAGAAAACGACCTCAACAGGCCGAGCAATGGCGTAGGGAGCACAGAAGGGAAGAACCCTCTCTGCAAACAAACGTGACTCCTGCATCGATGTGCCAAGCTATGGGATGGCCGCGTTACTCGTTCGGAACGAGAGAAAAGAACAGAGTGAAGCCATGGGTAAATTAAATATCAACCGGAATCCAAGTCTATAAACCCTAAACTGCCATGCGCCATACACTTGTCCTCATCACAACGACTGTCATGGGGATGAACAGCTCGGCGGGATGGGCACAATTAAATTCAGAGGTAGGTAGAGTACTACGGCACCAGTTAATAAGCCATAGTCTCGAATAGTGAATGGCGTCGTTCCAACGAATAAGTCATGTGAAGTAAATCCTAGGTGGCACAGCCTTTACCCAGGTGGTACTCCAGACTTAAGTGTCAAATATTGGGCCAAATCAACATATGCAGAGCGCAATGATGCCCCTCGAAATCTCGAGCAGAGTTCAGAACGAAACATACGTAATTCCTTATGGTCGCAAAATGAAATAACATCTGTGTTAAAATGTGGTTCAATAGTAAATGATCTCGGTTAGGCATGTTTGAATTTCATTAGACCCTTCGTTATATCCATATGATATATATATATAGACCCATCGTGTTGGATTAGGCATATGCCAAAGTTTCGTCACTACCATGGTTAAGGCCCTACGTAAATCCTTTGATTAGCGCGTGGTATGGGAGGAGTGTCCTCAACGTATATAAATCAAATTATATGTATATGTCATATGCACATCTATAAGGTTATGGAAATGGTGTTTATCATGTGTCGGAAATTAGGTCACATGGCATATTTTATGGAGATATATATATTATATGCCCACACCCAAGTATAAAATTTGGAAAGTCAAATTAACCTTAACATGAGGATTTTAACCGAAGTCGATGCATAAGTTGAATAATATATCCTAGGATACAAACTGTTAATGTCGAAAAAAAAAAATTGGTGGTGGTAATAGAGGTACATTACAAATGGTATCAGAACCCAAGTTATAAAACTGGGCTATTATGATTGTGCTCACTGAATTCTAAATGTTATTTTTATGAATGAATATTGCAGAGATTGTTTTTTTTTCAATTTTACTGATCAATATTTTGAGTGTATACAGTGGTGCTAAAATGGCTGAAGGTGGAGAAATTTATGTGGATCTGCGTGATGAGTTTGGTTCACCAGATCCCAATGCCCCGGTAATGGCTATGTTGCACAGGTTGCAACGAGAATTGGATGAAATAAGGAGCCAGAATGACATATTGTCATCAGCCAGTAAGGAGCAGGAAAAGCTCATTAGAGAACTAACTTCCCGGAACAACCAAGAAGGAGAAGGTTCCGGAAAGAGGAAGATGGATGAATCTGATGATGATGATGCTGCTAGACATCAATGTAAATAGAAAAGAGAATTGCAAGGGGAATTCCGAAAGATCAAACCTCCCTCCTATGATGGGGAGAAGGAGGAAGATGCTGAAGCTTGGTTGCTGAACATGATTAAGTATTTCCAAGTTTATGAATATGAAAGCAATCTGAAAGCCAGATTAGCTGTTTACCAGCTACAAGGTAAAGCTACCTTGTGGTGGGAGGAGACAAAAATGGTGCATGCCATTGATGAAAAGACAGTTACTTGGGAGGATTTCCAGGCTAAGTTCAAAAATCGTTATTTGAATGAGCAATATTATGATGATAAAGCAAAAGAATTCCATGAACTTAGACTAGGACAACTCACTATTGATGATTTTGTTACTAAGTTTACAAACATGTTGAGATATGTACCCTACATTAGGGAAGAAAAGGCAAAAGTACAAAGGTTTCTGAACTGTTTGCCTACAGTATACAAAGAGAAAATTGAGTTTGAAAACCCAAAGACAATGGACGAAGCTGTTAGAAAAGCGAGATTATGCTATCAACAGTTTAAAGGAAAGGCTGAACAAGGAAAAAGCTGGTTAAACAAGGGTGAGTTTAAGGGAAAAAGACAGAAACTAGCATATTTAAAGAATTTTGGCAGGGATCATCTACGGAAAAAGTTTAATAAACCCAAAGAGAGCCAAACTGCTCAATCCTAGGTGGCTTCAAAACAAATAGAGGGGGAAAATAAAAAGGAAGGGACAGTCAGAATGAAGGAACCCTTGAAGTGTTGGGGCTGTGGAGAATCCCATATTTTGAGGGACTGTCCCCATAGAAACATTCATATGATCAGAAGAGAGCGGGAAGCGACAACAGTAAATGACATCGCCAGAAATATACCAACTATCAGTGCAACTTTGGAAAATTGGCAAGCAGAACATCAAGCAACCATGGTGGAAATGGAGGGTAAGATTTCTGACCTACCTGTTACTGTTTTGATTGATCCAGGTGCTTCTTTGAGTTACATTAGTCCTGGAATTGTAGAAAAATGTAAAATCAAACCTGAAAAATTTCAGCAGTCATGGTTGGTACAGCTGGCCACTGGGACTAAGAGAAAAGTAACACATAAATTGCCCAAAACAGCAATTCAATTAAATGGTTTTCCAACAGAAGTAAATCTGAACATACTGCCGTTAGGATCCTATGACTTGCTGATATGAATGGATTGGCTGGAAAAGAGGAAAGCCCTGATGAATTGCTGGGATAAAACCCTGCATTTTGTGGATGAAGAACGGAAACCTTTTACTCTAAAAGGAAAACCAAAATCCATTTCAGTAAGACAAATATCAACCTTACAATTAAAACGAACAGCTAGAAAAGGATACCAAGTTTATGCAGTACATGTGGAGGAAGTAGAACAGAAAATTGGAGAAAATCTGCTGAATGAATTACCGATGGTAAGGGAGTTTAAAGAAGTTTTTCTGGATGAGATTCCTCATCTTCCCCCTAAAAGAGAAATTGATTTTACCATAGATCTGGTACCAGGAGCAACACCTGTTTCCCGAGCCCCCTATCGAATGAGCCCTCCTGAACTTATGGAGCTGAAGATGCAATTGCAAGAATTACTAGATAAAGGTTACATTAGACCAAGTGTGTCTCCTTGGGGAGCACCGGTCTTATTTGTGAAAAAGAAAGATGGAACTTTTAGGATGTGCATTGATTATCGTCAACTAAACAAGTTGACCATTAAAAATAGATATCCGCTCCCTAGAATTGATGATCTTTTTGACCAGGTGAGAGGGGCCTCAGTCTTTTCAAAGATTGACTTAAGAACTGGGTATCACCAGCTCCGAATCAAGGAGGAAGACAGGAGAAAAACAGCTTTTCGAACCCGGTATGGACACTACGAATTTGTAGTCTTACCTTTTGGATTGACAAATGCCCCCGCCACATTTATGTGTCTGTTGAACAGTGTGTTAAATAAGTATCTCGATAAATTCGTTCTTGTGTTCATAGATGATATTTTAGTTTACTCCAAAAATGAGGATGAACACAAAGAACACTTGAGAATAGTGTTGCAGACTTTGAAAGAAAACCAGTTATATGGCAAGTTCAGCGAATGTGAATTCTATAAAGATAAAATTCAGTATCTGGGGCATATTATTTCTGAAAAAGGCCTTGCAGTTGATCCTGAAAAGATAAAAGCCATTAAAGAATGGCCAGTCCCAACTGATGTTTCAGCAGTAAGGTCATTCATGGGGATGGCAGGCTATTATCACAGATTTGTGGAGAGATTTTCTGCTATAGCACATCCCATTACTTCATTGCAGAGAAAGGGGGTCAAGTTCATGTGGACTGAAAAGTGTCAAATCAGCTTCAAACAATTAAAACAAAAACTTACTTCAGCCCCTATACTAAAGATTGCAGATCCTGATAAGGAATTTGTGGTGTGTACCGATGCTTGCAGAGAGGGGTTGGGAGTAGTCCTGTTGCAGGAAAACTCAGTTATTGCCTATGAATCTCGAAAACTGAAAATACATGAAAAGAATTATAGTGCCTATGATTTGGAATTAGCAGCTGTTATCCATGCTTTGAAGATGTGGCGACACTATCTTCTTGGAATTTTTTTTATCTTGATGACTGATCACATTAGTCTCAAATACTTCTTTTCCCAAACTGATCTGAATGCAAGGCAAGCCAGATGGTTGTCCTTTTTAAGTGAATTTGACATGGACATCAAACATATCAAGGGAAAAGAGAATAAAGTTGCTGATGCATTAAGCAGGAATGCTTGCCAGACTATAAACAGCCTTGGAAGTAGTGCGTAGATCGAAGTAGAAGAATTGGGGATAAAAACAGCAAATCAAGATCCAAACTATGAAACACTCTTGGTGAAACTACAGAAAAATGAGAAAACTTATTTCACTCAAAACCAAAAAGGGCTGCTATATTATAAAAACAGGTTGTATATTCCAAATGTAGAGTCCTTAAAAAGAGAAATTTTGGATGAATATCACAAACAGCCATATGCAGGACATCCAGGATATCAAAAGTTGTTAACAGCCCTGAAAAAGAAATTGTTCTGGCCAGGAATGAAGAAAGATGTGGCAGAATATTTAAGTAAGTGCATGGAATGTCAACTGGTCAAAGTTGAACATCAACATCCAGCAGGTCTGTTAAACCCTTTGCCAATAGCAGAATGGAAATGGGACACAGTTTCCATGGACTTTATAACAGGGTTACCCAAAACCAAATATCAACATGATTCTGTAATGGTAGTAGTAGACACTCTCACAAAAGCTGCCCCCTTTATACCATTGAAATCTACCTTTGGGACAGCTCAAGTAACGAATGTGTTTCTGAAGGAGGTAGTAAGGCTTCATGGGGTTCCAAAAGTAATTGTATCAGACCGAGA
This sequence comes from Pinus albicaulis, assembly GCA_034641835.2. NCBI lineage: Eukaryota > Viridiplantae > Streptophyta > Pinopsida > Pinales > Pinaceae > Pinus > Pinus albicaulis. Next base: position 4,723 of record JAXQQM020074891.1, on the reverse strand, counting down.
TGTTAAGTTTACAGCAGCATTTTGGAAAGGATTGTTTGGAGGGATGGGTACTAAGTTGAATTTTAGTACTGCCTATCACCCTCAGACCGATGGGCAAACAGAGAGGACTAATCAAATTTTGGAGGATATGTTGAGAATGTATGTGATGGACAGACCATCAAAGTGGGAAGAGTATTTGCACTTAGCTGAATTTGCCTATAATAACAGCTACCAATCCTCTATCAAAATGAGTCCGTTTGAGGCACTGTATGGAAGGAAGTGTCGTACTCCTTTGAGCTGGAGTCAACCAGAGGATAAACTAATGTTGGGACCTGATGCATTACAAGAGATGGAGAAAATTGTAAAACAGATACAAAGAATCATCAAGATGGCGCAAGATCGCCAGAAAAGCTATGCTGATAAGAAAAGAGTGCATCGAGAATTCAAAGTGGGAGATCATGTGTATTTGCGTATTAAACCCAAAAAGAGCACACTTTATGCTGGAAGTTGTGCCAAATTGGCTCCTAGATACTGTGGTCCTTTTGAAGTCTTAGAAAGGGTGGGACCAGTGGCTTACAAACTGGCCTTACCACCCCATGTTAGAGTTCATGATGTGTTTCATGTTTCATTATTAAAAAGATATGTGCATGATGCTTCTCATATAGTTGATTGGAATGTTGTACAGGTGGAACCAGAAGGGGAGTTTCTGCCAGAACCGCTTCAAGTATTGGAGCGGGAAGAAATTGAATTACGAAACAGAACAGTAGCCAGAGTAAAAGTGCAGTGGAAGCACTTTACTGCTGAAGAAGCTACTTGGGAAAGAGAAGCTGAAATGATGGAGAGATATCCATTTTTGTTTGAGAAATGAACTCTAGTAGTTAAATAACAACACCGAGGACGGTGTTTATTTTTAGAGGGGGAATATGTAACACCCCCAATTTATGTGTTGAAATTTCAAAGTTAGAAATTTTAACTTTAATCCTAAGGGGAGTGGACCCCAAAGGATGAATGAATTTTGAATGTAATTTAATATTCAATTTGAGGAAATGAATAAAGTACTGGTATGCATGTTGACCAAAAATGAGATTTGAGATCACTTGCTAAATCCATGAGGATGGATAAGGCAACTATTCCCCACAATCCTTCAAAAATCCTTGGAAGGAATTAATGCTAATTTAGATTTTGAGGAAGAATCTAAATTTCCCCAATGATGAGGAAAGTAGTTGGGAAGAGGTAAAAAGCTAGAAAAGCTGAGGGAAAGCATAAAGCAGCTTTAAAGAATCCCAAAAATGGGAAGCCTAGGCAAACAAGAAGAAAAGCATCCTGCTATTATGGACGCAGAATTAGAAACAGGCTTTGGGGAACTATTAGCTTAAATAAGCTGCTCCTAAACAGATCAGAGGTGGTTGATCTATGGTGGAGGTGGTCTCAACTCGGGGGTGAGTTCTGGGAGAGAAATAGAACTCTACGGTTGGGAGGTTGGTCTACTGCATGAGTGGTATGTATTTAAACCACCCATGGATTTTATTTTCTACAGTATGAATTGGCTACATATAATTAACTGCTCTATATTAGAAGTGTAGAGGTTGTATGCTGTGTGATGGTAGATAAGAAATTCAATTATAGTCAATTCTGGCCTATCAGTCTTTATTATGAGTAATGGTAATTATGGTAAGATGAATTTTATTTGTAACTTTAATCTGCTTCAATAAATAAGAGAGGGATAGTAGGAATGGGTCCTTCAACCCAAATGGCAGAGAAGGGAGAAATTGTTGGAGTCTGTGGTGTTCTTACTTTTAACAGAAGTAAATAGCAGAAGCAAATCTTCTACCTTCTGTATGGTAGTAAGAACAATAGCCTGGGATAGTATCCACCAGAATGTCTAAACCCACCCTGGGTCTAAATCTGGAGATACTGTACAAAAGAAATATCCCAGGGGGATTCAACAATTATAAAAAAAAAAAAACTTAAGTAGTTATTAGAATGGAATACTCCAGATTCTCAGAAAAACAATTCTAGCAACCCAACCAATGTTACTGTCTGTACAAATTAGGGATATTGAAACACCCTGAACAGATTCTCCAATGGAGATAAATTCAGTAAATTCATCATGGATACATCTAACATAGATCATGTTGGTGCAAATAAACATTTTGTAAATACACGGAAGAGTATAGCCATAATATAAATTAATCTAAATCTTATTATTAAAGCTGTAAGGAAATTAGTGGAAAACTTATTCAGCTCAGAAATATAGTTCATACATGTATTGTAAGGCAGAACTCATACACCCCAGGAGGTATGTGACTGTCATATTAAATTTTGGTTATACCTGAGATTAAGAGATTAATATGACCAATATTTATTCTGTAACCATAAAACATTATGGAATATCACATGCGAAAGTCATAACTAGATGCCCATCAATTTCGATATATTATTGTGAATGCATGTAAATAAATTTATGATAACAATACGGAAGTAAACACAGGAAGAGAATTGGTAGGTATAAAAAGAGACCAGACCTACAGTGTATAATTTTCAATACGAAAATCACAAACGCAAGCCTACAGTAGATAGTGAATACAATTACTCTGCAGACCTTCTGGAAATACGGTAAATTCGTATATCATATCAAAAGAATAAAACATTATAGAAATAAAACAAGTCTAGAATGAAAAACGATAAATAAATTAAGGCTTTTCACATATCCTATCACCGTTCATCTGCATCAAACGAAACAAATATCGTATGCCAAGCATTCAGTCAAAAACGCAGTGACTAGAATATGCAACAGACATATATACATTTTAAATCCGGCGTCGATATTCACTGTCCACGATTAAAAATTAGCATCAAATGTTGAAAGAGTCTCGGCATAAACGTCGAACAAAAAACATCAGAACTTAAAACGCAAATGGTGATAACCACAATCCTTAATACGAATTAGAAATAAAGTTATCCATGATATGTCTGAAATTAACGAAATCATCAGTCTATAACGAGCCACGATGGCATCGTTCCATCACGAGGAACTCAGGAATCGACATCTTTCCATCAAGCATTCATCTGGAAGCTATCTCAATAGGAGAATGCCACGAATACCGACCTGTATGAGCAGAAGTTCAAATCAGTACATGAGGCAACGGTGCGAGAAACCCGCGTAGTCAGGCTAAGGTATACATTGTGAAACAAAGAACTCACCTCAAATATCAGATCCTCTGGCCACCCGTACATACCCGAATAAGTATTAGGAATCCACAAGAATAAAAAGGCAAAGAAGAGTCAAACATGTATAGAAAATTCAAATATTGCATCATGTAAATGGTCGTGCCACGCCATCGAACAACCCAAATTGAAACCTATAGTTTATAGCATTTCCAACCAAGGATACAAAATCGAGGCGACGAGGCGAAAAGTCAATCAACACTACTACCGAACGCTCGAGAAAGCGAAAGAAAAGCTCTTAGTGAAACGCTTCAGGCACCGAGATGAAGCCACGAACCGGAGGCCAATTTAGTTAGCTGAAAACAAACTTGTATGACTTGTGAAAACTCATAGTCACAGGAACAAGCACCCGGTGACACAAATCGAACGGATTTGGTAATAAGAAATTTGATTTTTGTAAATGGCCACCGAATTAAATATAAATAACCCAAACACACAATTTACCTGCCTGGAAGCCAGAGGCAACCACGATTCCAGCACTTCAGTCGCCTGTGGGAGAAAACGACCTCAACAGGCCGAGCAATGGCGTAGGAGAAGAGAAGGGAAGAACCCTCTCTGCAAACAAACGTGACTCCTGCATCGATGTGCCAAGCTATGGAATGGCCGCGTTACTCGTTTGGAACGAGAGAAAAGATCAGGGTTAAACCAGGGATAAAATAAATATCAACCAAAATCCAAGTCTATAAACCCTAAACCGCCATGCGCCATACACTTGTCCTCATCACAACGACTGTCATGGGGATGAACAACTCGGCGGGATGGGCACAATTAAATTCAGAGGTAGGTAGAGTACTACGGCACCAATGAATAAGCCATAGTCTCGAACAGTGAGTGGCCTTGTTCCAACGAATAAGTCATGTGAAGTAAATCTGAGGTTGCACAGCCTTTACCCAGGTGGTACTCCAGACTTAAATGTCAAAGATCGGACCAAATCAACGTACGCAGAGCGCAATGATGCCCTCGAAATCTCAAGCAGCGTTCAGAACGAAACATACGAAATTCTTTATGATCGCAAAATGAAATAACATCTGTGTTAAATGGAGTTCAATAGTAAATGATTCGGTTAGGCATGTTTAAATTTCAGTTAGACCCTTCGTTATATCCATATGATATATATATAAACCCATCGTGTTGGATTAGGAATATGCCAAAGTTTTGTCACTACCATGGTTAAGGCCCTACGTAAATCCTTTGATTTGCGCGTGGTATGGGAGGAGGGTCCTCAACGTGTATAAATCAAATTATATGTATATGTCATATGCACATCGATAAGTTTATGGAAATGGTGGTTATCATGTGTCGGAAATTTGGTCATATGGCATATTTTATGGGGATATATATATGTTATATGCCCACACCCAAGTATACAATTGGGAAAGTCAATTTAACTTTAACATAAGGATTTTAACCGGATTCAATGCATAAGTTTGATTAAAACATTCTAGAATATAAATTGTTAACGTCAAAATAAAATAAAATTGTGTTGTGGTAATAGAGGTACATTACGTAAGAAAAC
>JAXQQM020067573.1:0-24135 GCA_034641835.2 Pinus albicaulis | reverse complement strand
ACCAACCTGAAAATATCCTATTCTACCATGATTTATGCAGAGATTTATGTTCGTACCTTTTTGGTACACTCAAAGTGACAAAAGGAGCTTATGGGCTCATGGGCACACTTTGAAAGGCTGAAGGGATAAATACGAGAGGATTCGAGATATTTTCATGCGCTCCTGCACTTAAAATAAGGGAGACAATCAAGATAGGGTGCATGGTGCAAGTACGAAGAACGAAGATGAAGGCTTTGGGATTCCCAAGTGCTTTTTGCACTCAAAGGAGAGATGGAGGGAGCAGGGAACACTCCTAAAGGCTTAAGGGTGAGGAATTTAGGGCTTTTGGGTGTGATCATGTGCTCAAGAGGCCTAGGAGGGTGCATGGCACATGTTTAAACACTAAATAGAGAAAATTTGTGCCTTCAAAGTGCACTCATATTATCAAAGGTTTTGGATGGTGTATGGTGCATTGGGGGATGTTCAAGAGTGAAGCTTGAGGCCACTAGGGTGCACTTGTGCTCTCAAGGAGGGCACACTTATTTGAGTCAAAGTAGTGCACTCAAGGAAAACGTGGTCTTTTGAAGGGTGAAACTCGAAGAGGAAATGGGAAAGAGGCTTGAGGAGTGTGCCTTGTGCTCCTAGAGGGTGCATGGTGCACTTCGAAACAATAAAGGATTTCCCATCAAGGATTTAGTGTGTGCTCATGTACTCTTTGCCTTAATGAGTTCTCTTTGAAACAAAAAATTATGTCTGGAAAATGAGGCAAGGGGAGGGAAAGATAATTCTAGACATAAAACTACATGCAACACATACCAACTCATCAAGAAAACTTATAAAACTTGCACAATGAGGAATATGTGTCAAAACGCCACTTTATACACATTCCCCAAGTGTAATGAGTGTAGTGTGTGCGAATATGACCAAAAGTATCATTTTATGACAAGGAAGATATTACAACTATTAAACGCACCAAAATATGTTATGATCAATGCAATGACGCTTGAGACCATTCAAAGACACCTAAAACACATAGAATAATGTGAAAAAACATTTAATTATCAAATAAACTCTAGGTACGACAGTGATAGTAGGCTCCAAAATTCAAATGTAGTGAAATTGTGGAGGGTGTTGTAGCAACAACAACACTTAGCAACACACTAGGTGGAATTCAACTTCTCTTTCCAGGAATAGATTTTGGTTAAGGTTCATACCTTTAGGAGGTATTGATTTCTTTTATTTCCCCTTTTAACTTGGTTTTTATACATAACATATTCACTTATCTCTACTTGGTTGAACACACACAAAGGTATTAGGAGTATAAGATTTCATCTCTGGTATTGCTCCACTACTAGCAGGCCTAGACAGTACCCCAATAGAGTCACTTTAGTAGAAAAAACATTTCTTTACTACCAATGAGCCTAGACAGTACCTCGACGAAGTTGCTTGCTTCACCTCCCTACACATGAAGCCTCTCTCTTCTTTCACCCTTTATTCATTTATTTTAATAGAACTGTGCATTGGCACTTATTATTTTCAATGGGTGGAATAGGGATCCCAAATTATTGAGAGGAGAGGAGGTTTCCTCTTCAGAGAAGTATTTTAAAGACCTCTCATATTGGTTTACTCACTTTAGATTTTCCGATGATAATTTCTATACTAGATTTGACAACATTAACAAACATGTATATTTACACAAAGTTGAGCAAGTGAGGTACCAACATATGCGCAGATCTAATAGCCTCCCTCAAAGTTCTCTTATTATATGAATCATGTTTTCCATCTAGACTTATCTCAACATATGGAATTTTCTGAAACAAAGAAGGATAACAACAAATATCGAAGCATTATATTTGTCACACTTCTCTTTGATTGCACCAAAAATCATTTTGAGCCATGCACTTGAAACAAGGGTATTATTTATGTATGATGACTCACAAACAAACATGAAAATACATGACTACTCAATAGACAAACAATCGATGCAAGCAAAAAGAAAATAAATAAAGTGTCTGTATTGGAAGTGTAACTTGTAGCTTCTATTGAGAATAATGTTTTAGATATCAGTCGTTTACGGGAAGGGGGTTGATCCTCTCGTCTAATGACTTCATCTTGAAAGTTTTGTATCTAATTTTTCATCAATGGTAAATTTTCCAATCCACAAAGGTTGGAAATTTTTGTGGTTCCCCTTCTCTTTGTGGGGTTTATCCTGCTTCAATACTATGTCTCCCACATTAAATTTTCTCACCATTTCAGACTTCTTATCAAAGAAACACTTTACACGATTCTGATGATCATCAAATCGATCCTTTGCCTTAAGCCTTTCTTCCTCAAGTTTATGTAATGTGTCTATCCTTCTCTGAATCAGTAAACAAGGTTTAACTTGTGACTCTTGAGAGAGTTGCAAGGCCAAAAGATATATGTTCAAAGGAAATATGGCTTCCTTAATGTAAATTAGGAAGTATGGGGAGGTTTTGAGGGTAGGCTTTGGAGTTACAAAGTCGGCCCAAAGATCATTGGTCAAATATTTATGCTATTTCCTTTGTTAAGAGAGGATGGTTTTCTTTATTATGCGTATAAGGTTCTTATACGTTGATTCATCCAAATAATTTCCCCGTGGATAATAATTTGATACATGTTTCAATACAATTCCTTTTTTTAACAAGAATTCATAAATTTTTAACAATGAAAAATATGTTGTTTTATCAAAGACAAGTGACATAGGAATGAAAAACCTGGTGATAATATTCTATTGCAGAAAGTGGATTACTTCTTGAAAATTTAATTTTCTGGGAGGATTTTCCTTCGAGCATCGAGTGAAGTAATATGAAAATGTAAGAATATATCAGTGTTGCTTTGATGAATCAAGAAAAATTTCTCCAATAACATCAATGCCCCACTGTTGAAATGGTTCTTCAACTACTATTGGTAGCAATGGGGAAACTAACCTATGATTGTGACTAACACATCTCTGACATGCTTGGAACTTGTGGACATAGGTGTGAGCATCCTTAATTAGAGTGGTCCAATAATAACTGGCCCTAATGAATTTCTGTGTTGTAGTGTCACCCAGATTGTAGAAATTTATTAATACTAATGTATTACTGGATTCTCTTGATCTAACAATATTTATCTTCTTGCTAAATACAGAATCCTTCCACTGTTAAACTTGCGGAAATTTAAAACTCAATTGCAAACACATGTGAATAAATTCAATCACACATAACACAGTTGTTTAACAGGAAAGCTTAAAGCTAAAAACCCCAATTATCATATATTATGTATATCAATGGAATCATTTAATAATTTCATAAAAATCTTAGTACATCAAGCTCTCAGTACAATCAAAATCATTACACACTGTCATGAAGAAATTTGCATCTCTATGCACCAATTTCTTGACTCTTGACAGCCTTGCCTACACTACGCAATCCCTGCTGAAGAAGACCCCTGAATGAATTTGAATTTGCCTTTCCTTGACTGCGCAAACCTCATTGGAAACTCCAATGTGTGTTAGATGAATTGAATGCATCACTATAGTCACAACAGATAGTCCATCTCACCCTTTCACCTATCTCTCCACTGGGTCTCCACTGGAACTCACATGCAAGTAGTTAAATGTTGTATTCGTTCAGTTGTTAGTGAGTTATTAGTTGTGAATTAATTAAATAATTAATTCACTAAACTCTCACTAGTGTAAGAAATAACAACTCCCATAACTACTCTTCCAACTCTGTCATAACTTTGCCACTTCATTTCTAACTGAGTCCTCCATGCATGAGCCACCAATAACCCTAGGAATTGTGTAATTCCTTTAGCCCACTGATTTTCAAAATCTATTCACTGAAATAAAGTTCTCCAAGAGAATAAGTTGATGTTTATTGTCGGATTATTATTAAGGGTTAATAATAATCGACATGCACCTATTTTTAGTTCGACGATCTATAAATAGACTTCACCCAATATTCTAAAAATAGAATTTCATCTATTTTCCACATTTGACCAACCATCTACAAATAGCATCTTGCAACTTATAGAATATGCTCAACATGTCTAAAAATAGACATACACCTAAAAATAGCCTGCGGGCCCCACTTATTGAAGGTGATTACTTTTCACTAAGCTTATCATCTTGTTGAATCTCAACACTCCCTCTCAACAAGATAGGGATTATCCTTCACCCTGATCCTGCCTCTATGGTATTCGAATTTGTTCCTGCTGAGCACCTTTGTCAGAATATTTGCATTCTGATCTTCCGTAGGAGTATACTAAAGCAACATGATCTTCCGCTGCACACAATCTATGATATGATGATACTGGATATCAATATGTTTAGGTCTATCATGAAACACAGGATTAATAGAGAGTTTAATGCAACTCTGATTATCACAATGTATCACTGTAGGATCTAAATGTGAACCAAACAAACTGACCAGGATCTTCCTCATCCAGATAGCCTCACATGCAACTTGAATTGTTGCCATGTATTCTGCTTCTGCTGAACTGAGTGCCACGAATATTTTTTTCCTGCTGTACCAAGAAACTATTGTAGATCTGATATTGAAAACCCCTCCTGATGTGCTCTTTTTGTCGGTTGGGCTTCCTACCCAATCTGCATCTATGACGCCCTGCAACTTCACCTCATCCGTCTATTTGTACCATAAGCCATACTCAAATGTGCCCCTAAGATACCTCAGGACATGCTTTTCTGCCTTCCAAAAGAGCTTGGTAGGCTTAACCATCGCTTGTGAAAGCTGGTTCACCGCATAGCATATGTCCAGTATTGTATTAACTAAATACATGAGCGAACCCACCAACTGTCGATAAACAGTGGCATCCACTACCTATGCCAATGTAGCATCCTATTTCCTCCAATTTCCTGGAAGAGGAGTATCCATGGGCTTGCAGTCCTCCATGTGAAACTTACCAAGTATATCCTGAGCATACTTGCCTTGAGACACAAACAGTTCACCTTCTCGATGCCATATTTCCAATCCAAGGAAATAATGAAGGAGGCCCAAATCCTTCATCTCAAACTCCTTTGCAAGATCTGTCTTGCATGAGTGTATCAACTTCTCATCACCCGTTAGTATTAAATCATCAACTTAAAGAACAATTATTAAAAGCTTACCCTCTACCACAATTTGGTACAGGTTTGCATTCACCTCACTCTTGGTGAAGCCAAGTTCAGTGAAATAGCTATCGATCTGTGTGTACCAAGCACGAGGTACTTGCTTCAACCCATACAACGCTCTTTTGAGTCTACACACATGCGACTCGCTGTTGAAGATCTCAAATCCTTCAGGCTGCTCAATGTACACTTCTTCCTCAATGATACCATTAAGGAACGCAGTCTTCACATCCATCTGATGAATGTGCCAACCCATCTGCGCTGAGAGAGCAAGGATGGTCCTTATGGAAGAATACCGTGCGACAAGTGCAAATGTTTCTTCATAATAAATCTCCTCAATTTGTGAGAAGCATCGGGCAACAAATATTTCCTTATACTTCTCGACGCTCCCATCAACAACTTGCTTTACCTTGTAGATTCATTTCAAATCTACCACTATATTACCCACCGGCCTTGGAATAATCTCCCAAGCACTGCTTCTGACAATGGAGTCATACTCCTCCACCATGGCATCTACCCATGTGGGCTCCTGCGCTGCTTCTTCAAAAGAAGATGGCTCTGTCATGACACACTTTCTCATAAGAGCCATGTATCCAGTAAATAGGTCAGGTGACTATCTCTATCTGCACTGTGATGTAGGGACTCCTACATTCTCTGCCGCATCAAGCTTCAGTCTCTCAGCTTTTGTGGTACACTTTTTTCTTGTTTTGATGTTTGGTTTTTCATGAGTGGACTCCTCCACTCCATTAATCTCCTCCTGTGGCTGATCCACATCTAGAGGCTCATCTTTGGGAAAAAGAAGTTCCTCCTCTGCATGCAAGTGTAGTTCCCTCTCAAGCGACAACTTCATGGATTTCAACTCATTGAATTTTATATCCCATCGCACCACAGTCATTCGACTGTTTGGAAAATACACACAATAATTATGGGGTGTTTCTGTGTACCCCACAAATATCCCAAATTTGTAGTCGGCTCCGACTTCTTCCTGTCGTCCTTTGTCACATGAATGTAAACAGATGAGCCAAAAATATTCAAATGAGAAATATTAGGCTTCTTACCAGTAAAAGCTTCTTCAGGTGTACTCATGCCAAGTACTCTATGAGGACAATGATTTTGCACATAAACCGAAGTGTTGCATGCTTCTGCCCACAAGTGCATCAGTAGGCCCTGGTCATGCAGCATAGCTCGTGCAGCACCCATGATCTTTCTATTCTTCCTCTCTATGACCCCATTCTACTGTGGGTTATGAGGCGCTATGAGTTCTCTTCAAATTTCTTCTTTTCTACAGAAGTCTTTGAATTTTTCGAGATATATTCACCACCATTATCCCTCCATAAAGCCTTCACTTGCTTCCTCGACTCTTTCTCCACCAATGCTTTAAACTCACACAAATTTCATAATGTTTCGCTCTTCTTCTGCATGAATAAGATCCAACATCTATGAGAATAGTCATCAAAAAATATAACATAATACCTGTGTTTTGCAGTTGAAGCAACCAAGAAAGGTCCACACACGTCTGTGTGAATTCTCGCAAGGATCACCGAAGCACGGTTCTCCTTCTCATAAAAGGTGGTCTTCACAAACTTACCCATAGTACATCCCTTTCACTGATCTAACTCCACAAGAGTACCCTTAGGAATTCCAGTAGAAATATGTTGCAAAATCTTCAAGGTGCCATGGTGAAGATGGCCCAATCTCCTGTGCCATAATTCGCCCTCATCCCAGCTCACCACTTCTTCTCCTTTGCCCTTCATTGCAGCGCAGCCATCTACCTCCAGCTTGTAGAGATTCTTAACTTCAATCCCTATCATCTTGGTTTGACCAGTTGTTTTATGTCACAGGAAAGCTTTTCCCTCGCTGAAAACAACGTCATAACCTCTGTCTTCCAACATTGCGACCAAGACCAAGTTCTTATTTAGACCTAGAACATGCATAACATCTTTCTACATAAATGGTTTACCTGAATCCCTCTCAAAGGTCATGGTTCCAATGTCGGTCAAACTGTATCTGCCATCGTAGCCCATCTCTATATGCATTTGGAGATCCTTCTCCTCCAAGTCACTAAACAACTCCTTGTCTCCCGTCATATGGAAAGACGCACCACTATCAAGATACCACACTGATCCCATTGAGCTTGAAACCAAGCATGCGATCAAAGAGAAATAAAGTTCAAATTGTGATGCTAAGGCCTCTCTAGCTACAGCTCCAGCAGCCTTCCTATTCTTATTTTTCTGTGGGCAGTTAGTGGCGAGATGCCCATGTTCATGACAATGAAAACACTTCACTTTGGACAAATCTAGCTTCTTGACTTTAGTCTCAGATTTTTGTTGCTATTTCTTCTACTTTCCTTTCCTTGCTTTGGTAGCCAAGACACAATTCTCTTCATCATCATTCTTCGATGAAGAGCCATCCCTGGTACTTCGCCTTATCTCGTCCTGCACAAGATCCGACCAAATTCGCTCCCAACTCGCCAGTTTCTCCCATCCATTAACAGAGTCTTCGTAGTTATGCCAACTCTTCAGAAGCCCAAGGAGAGCTAAGCTCACCAATTCATCATCATAAAATGTAATCCCCACACTTCCCAGTTCATCCCTACAATGGAAAAACTTCGTGAGATATTTTGGAATACTGTCGCCCTTCTCCATTTTTATTTTTCTGAGCTTATCTTTCAGCGCCAACTTCCTCTGGTCGTTGTTGCTTTGGAAAAGATCTGTAAAAACCTTCCACATTGCAAATGGAGTGGATTTTCTGTGAACGCTTGAAACAATATGTTCCTTCACACCTTGCAACAGAATTATTCTTGTCTTTGCTACCTTCTTTTGCCATGCGTCAAGTCTTGCAGCATTTCTGAAAGCAGGCTTAGGAACATCGCTATTAATGAAATCCTTCAGTCCATTATCTTCAAGCATCGCCTCCATCCTATCCTTCCAGGCTATGTAATTCGAGCTACCCTCAAGGGCATACTCCAATTGCAACCCATTGAAAGACATTTCAATGAATACTCAATTGTCACACCAAAAAATTTCTGCAGCAAATTATAATTGTCCACCAGCACAAAACTCATCACTTATTCACAATTGCAATCTCCAGTGGTCAATACAACTTCGATACCATGTAGAAATTTATTAATACTGATGTATTACTAGATTCTCCCGATCTAAAAATATTTATCTTCTTGCTAAATACATAATCCTTCCACTGTTAAACTTGCAGAAATTTAAAACTCAATTGCGAACACATGTGAATAAATTCAATCACACATAACACAGTTGTTTAATAGGAAAGATTAAAGCTAAAAACCCCAACTATCATATATTATGTATATCAATGGAATCATGTAATAATATCATACAAATCTTATTACATCAATCTCTCAGTACAATAAAAAATCATTACACAATGTCATGTAGAAATTTGCATCTCTATGCACCAATTTATTGCCTTCTAACTGCCTTGCCTCCACTTCGCAATCCTTGCTGAAAAAGACCCCTGAATGAATTCGAATTTCCCTTGCCTTGACTACGCAATACATTGGAAACTCCAATGTGTATAAGATGCATTGAATGCATCAGTATAGTCACAATAGATAGTCCATCTCACCCTTTCACCTATCTCTCCACTGGGTCTCCACTGGAACTGACATACAAGTAGTTAACTTTTCTGTTCAGTTGTTAGTGAGTTATTAGTTGTGAATTAATTAACTAATTAATTCACTAAACTCTCACTAGTGTATCTTTCCATTAGACTAGATACAACTAGCTCAACTGAGTTTAACTCACTTAACTGAGTTAAACTAAATAAAAACTCTCGTAACTTCTCTTCCCATGGACACTCTGTCGCAATTTTTCCACTTCGGTTCTAGCGAGTCCTCCATGCATGAGCCACCAGCCAACCTTGGAATTGCATAATTACATGACCAACTTGATTGCCAAATATGTTCTTTAAATAAGTGTAAGAGCATAAGTTGATGTTTATTTTGGATTATTTTTAGGTTGTAATAATGCATTTACACCCATTTTTAGATCAACGATCTATAAATCTGACTTTCGCCCAATATTCTAAAATATAATTTCATATATTTTTCCACATTTGACCAACCATCTACAAATAGCATCCTGCAACTTATAGAATATGCTCACCATGTCTAAAAATAGACATACACCTAAAAATAGCCTGTGGGCCCCACTTAGTGAAGGTGCTTACTTTTCACTAAGCTCATCATCTTGTTGAATATCAACACACATAGTCACCACATCTCGGTCCATCGCGTAAATGTTTCAAGAACTTCTCTGTATCCTGTGACTCAAGGCACCATTGTGGTTCTTCCAGAAAATAACTCTGTGAACCTATTGGTATAATAGAGAAGTTTAAATGAATGGACATTTTATATTTATTTTATATGTGTGAGGGAAAGGTTCCATGCTCTAAAAATTGTCATAAATATGCATACCATGGCACTATAGAGGTGGGTTGAGGGAAATTTTCAATATGGTACATTTCTATCTCTTACACCCATCCTAACAGATCTTGTTTGGGAGCATCCCTTGCTTTGTGAGATAGCTTACATAGGACATGAAATTTTATGGTATGAACAAGTTTGAGACCCATATCATACTCTTAAATATAGGTCATCTAATTAGCCCTCCTGTCACCAATCTCTTGCTGCACGAACAATGTTCTTATTTTTGGATGAGGTACAAATATAATTGTGTGAGCCTTTAATAAATAGGGCCTAAAATAATTGACTAAATTGTATACAACATACCCTTTTTAATCGATGGAAGGATAATTTAATTCTGGCCCTTGTAGACTAGCACTCATAAAAGATACAGGCTCCTCATTTCCTTCCATATCCTTATGATTAAACATGGCCACAATTGACGAATCCTAAACAACCATGTAGAGCAGGAAGTATTTTCCATAATCTGGACTAAATAACATTGGTCCATCAGTAATAGCCTACTTGATCTGACCAAATTCGATTTTCTCCATTTTATCCCATTTGTATACTGCGTGTTTTTTTATCATCTCCTATATGGGCTTGACTATTTGAGCATAGTCGTAGACGAACTTTCTCAAGAAGTTGATTTTTCCTAAGAAGGACTACATGGCCTTCTTATTTACTGGGAAAGGGATCTACGAGATTGATTTGAACCTCTCGGGATCAATATTAATTACACTCTTTGCGTTGATGTTCCCTAGTAGAGTCCCTTCAGCCACGTCGAAGACTCTCTTCTTGGGATTAAGAGAAATCCCAAACTTTCAACATCGCTTGAAAATATGTTTTAGATGACGTACATGATCCAATATTTCTTTGAGAACATAGTAACATCATCTAAATAGACAACGTGTTAATTTGAGTTAACAATGGTATTATATGCTTAACACAATTTACTTCAATGTTCCAATGACAATTTCCAATTAGAGTAGAAATCACATTAACCATTAAATGAGAAGAACGAAGGTGGAATTTGGCCCTAGTTTCCAATTTTAACACTCCCTTTCAACTAGGGATAATTCCACCTGCCATCCATCTATCATCACGAATCATCTTTTTTCATATTTTCTCTTCTCTGCTCAACCATTATGTAATAATGAAGAATAATTTATTGAGAGTGAGTCACAAGAGCTTACCACTCTCCACTAACAAAATTCAGTCTAGAGGTAGAACCTCAGTTGATCCCAGATCAAGTTTTTGAACACCATTCATACTATACATAGGGATTATGATAGTACATGATTCATCCATCACTAGTGCTATGGTCCCTATCCATGTCTCCCAACTGATTGTCCAGATGAGAGGTACTTCCCATGAGTCCTGTACTACATGGGTTGGATATATTATGGAGAATCATCAGGCGAAGGTGAACCACTCATCCTTCTCATATGCCCTAGGAGAAGGTGAACCACTCATCCTATGCATACGTTAATCGTAGGGGAAGTTGAACCACTCACTCTACATACATGTGTCTGCAATTGTAGGGGAATTTAAACCACACACCCTAAACACATGTCAACCATCATGGCATATCACATGGGAAGGTGAACCACTCACCCTAGACATATTGCACCACTAGGGGAAGGTGAACCAATCATCCTATGGTCGCTCATAGCTCCAAGAATTACCCCAAGCCCCTAGGAGCTCCCAGAGCTCATTTTCCAACTCAAGCGAGACCCTCATAGGAGGGTTCCATGACTCAAAGTGTCTCACGGAAGGATAATAATTTTACCTTCCCTAAGGGCTTTGTGAGAATGTATGTGACCTTCTCATTTGTCCTGATGTGATGGAGCCTTATTTCTCCCTAATGTACCATATCTCGAATAAAGTTGTACCTGATATAGATGTGCTTGGAATGGTTGTGGAACACAGGATTATCTGAAATTCGAATCCCACTTTGGTTGTAGAAATATATCATGGTGGTATCCAAAACATGCTCGAATATCTCACTGAAGATATTCATCAACCAAACAGCTTCACAACAAGCCACAATAGCAACAATGTATTTGGCCTCGACAATGCTTAAATAAACTGATTTATGCTTCCTACTCATCCAAGATATTGAAGCAGACCTAAATGAGAAGCAACATCCATATGTTCTCTTATGATCCACTACCTTGGTAGCCCAATTATCGGTATATCATGTAGCCTCAATTCTCGGAAGTGTATCTCGAAACATAGTTTATTATTGTCATGAAGATATCTCCCGAGAGATTCTTAACACTCAATCCAATGTATGTGATGAGGCTCGACAATAAGTTGACTCAGTGTATTCACAACGAAGCATATGTCCAGACGGAAGTTCACCAAGAACATTAGGGCCCCCACAAGTTGTCAATATTCGGAAGGATTTGCCAAATCGGGCCTAGCAGCACTTCCACATAGCTTCTTGAAGTTGAGTTCCATCGGAGTAAACACAAACTTGCAATCCACCATCCCACATCTCTCTAGTAACTTCACAATGTATTTTCCTTGAGAAAGGAAAATCTCTCCTAGCTTATTCCAGACCTCCAAGCCTAGGAAGTACTGCATCAATCCTAGATCCTTCATCTCAAATTCGGAAGCCAACTCCCTCTTGCATTGATAATTGACACGCTCTGGAACTGTCAAAAAGAGATCATCCACATAAAGTACCAGAATGAGAGGCTTGTCCTTTTAAACCTTGAAGTATAGATTCAGGTCAACTTCGCTCCTTGTAAATCCCGGCTTCATAAGATAGTTATCAATCCTCTTATACCAAGCCCTAGGGGCTTGCTTCAACCCATAGAGGGATTTCTTTAACCTACATACATGTGTCTTTCGATCTTGAACTTCGAACTCCTCTGGTTGTTCTACATAGACTTCCTCCCTAAAATTCACGCAGAAAAGTTTTAAAATCCATTTGATGTAAGATCCATCATGAGAGGAAACGAGAGAAATAATATATCTTATAGTAGTGTATAAAGCAATGATGAAACTATCTCATCATAATCCACTCCATCCTTTTAGCCTGGCAAATGAGCACGGCCTTCAATTTTTGCTCCATGTTTTATTTTGAAAATCCATTTAGAAGTGACCACTAACTTGTCCTTGGGTCTAGGAACCACATCTTATAAATCATTCTTCATGATTGATTGATATACCTCATTCATCGCATTCTTCTGTACTTGGTGCTTCACGAATTCTTCGAACGTACATGGCTCAGATTGAACATTGGTACTCATAGCAGCTAAGTACCCTTGGTACTTGTTCATATTCTTGCTTTTGAGAGTATATTTGAGCCACAAGGGTCTTTTCCTCGAGGTATAGGGATCAATAGTATGTGGATCAATGGGATTTATTAGGCTTTAAACATCGGGCATTGGTGCATTTGTCGGGGATTCATCCTATTTTCCTACATCATCATCATTGTCCTTCCTTGGTATAGGAAGATCTATGACTTTTCCAAGGGTAGAATCTTCATCAAAGGTGACATCATGACTTATTTTGACTTCTCTTTGACCAGGAACATATATTCTATATGCCTTCAAAGTTTCAATCTAGCCCACAAATGTTCCTTTCTTCCCAGATGCTTTTAGCTTTTTTCTTTTCTCTTTAGAAACATGAAAATACAGAGGACAACCAAATATTCTAAAATTAGAAACATGAGTTTTCTTATCAGTGAAAACTTCTTCGGGTGTCTTGAAGTCCAAATATTGATGCACGCACCTATTTTGAACATATACGATAGTGCTGGAAACTTATCCCCATAAGAGCTTCATTAGGCCTTCGTCATGAAGAATTTCATGGGTAGCTTCTATGATTGTTTGATTCTTCCTTTCGGAAGCTCCATTTTTATCAGGAGTATATGCACTAGTGGTATCCCTCGTAATGCCAACCTCTCTACAATAGTAATTAAATTCATTTGATTCATATTCAGTTCCATTATCATTCCTCAATATTTTGATCTTCTTCCCTGTTTGATTTTCGACCAAGGCTTTGAAAGAACGAAACTATTTGAACACTTCATCTTTCTTCTTCAATAAATAGATCCATGTTTGTTGAGAGAATTCATCCACAAAAATTTCATAGTAAAAGTATCCTCCCAATGATGTTACAAGAAACATACAAGAAAGGTCAGAATGGACCAATTGAATAATGTCGGTAATTTGAATTTCACTTGAAGGGAATGGTCCCCTTGTATTTTTTCCAATTGCGCAACCCTGACAAACACCTTCATGATTTATGTTGAATTCATGCATAACTATGATCATTTTCCTTACATCAGGTAAGGCTTTGTAATGAAGGTGAGAAAATATTCAGTGCCATAATTGAGATTGAAGAGGAGTATCGCAAGTCGTGGCTCCCAAAGGAGTTCCTCCGACCTAATAGAGACCTTCAACCTTAAATCCAAGTGTAAATGCATCCTTCGGGTTTCTTCCTTCTTTGAGTCCCTGCTTGAATCCTTGGCCTTGTATATTTTGGCTAGAATTATTCTTCCTCTTAGCATGAGTGAAGAATAAAGTGGGCTCATTTCCATTTGAAGTCTTGTCTCTCTCCATCATATTTGTCTCTTCTCGAGTGCATCTAGTCAATAATTCATCGAAACTAGGAATCATGTCATTGTTAAGAATAGTGGTGTTGAACATATCCCAATCTCATGTGAGACCTCCAAGTGCAATAAGAGTGAATTACCTGTCAGCAATATATTCTCAAATATATAGAATATAATTCTTAATTTCGATAATCCTCAATAAGTAGGATTGGATAGACTTCCCTCTATCCATCTTGATGTCCTTCAACTTGTTTTTGAGAAAGAGGAGTTGATTTGTATTGTTTTCTTTGAACATACTAACCAACTTATCATACATCTCCTTAGATGTTCCTAAATTATAAATGTAAGAAACCAAATGTTTTTGAATGGAATCTATGATAATATTCTTATATTTGACCTCACCTTTCTTGTACTTTTTCTCAGCAGCAATTGGTGCATTTCAAGGAATTTCCACCACATTTTCCTGAACATAGTCCATACATCATTCTCTTCCAATGTCAAGTCCAAATACAAATTCCATGCATGATATTAAGATTTAGCAATGAGTTTTTCCTCAGTCTTGAAGTAATATGGAGAAGCCATTAAGGTTTGTCCATGTCTAACAAATCTTACTTTGTGATTTTTTTTCTCTCTCTTCCTTGAGATTTGTCTTCACCTAGGCTTTGATACCATGTTAATTTTAGTTAACAATTGTATGTTCTATGCTTAGCACAATTTTATTTCATGTTCCTTTAACAACCCAATGAAAATCTCCAATTATAGTACCAATCACATTAATCATTAAATGAGCTGACTCAAGGTGGAATTTTGACCTAGTTTCCAATTTTAACACAAAAAACATATAACATATAAGGCCATGGAAGGCGATGTCCATTTCCCTTTCGAAAGTTTCACCTGCATTTATGAGTCCAAATGGAATCCTCTTAAAATAAAATGTTCCCCATTTGGTTCAAAAGGTCCTTTTCAACTCGTCAGGTTCTGGTACTAGCACTTGATTATAACCTAAGAAACCATCTAGTAGAGAAAAAATCTCAGACCCAGATACCATCTGAAGGATCTGCTCCATGGATGGCACTGGGTAATTGTCTTTATCAGAAGCCCGATTGAGAATTCTGAAATCAACACATAGATGTATTTTACTAGACTTATTTATTACTTGGACCATGTTAGAGACCCAAGTGGAATGTATGACTTTGAAGATTATCCGAGCATCTAGCAGCTTCCTCAATTCCTTTTGGATAAGGGGCTTTAATGTTGGATGAACTTTTTGTAACTTCTGTTGGAAATTATTTACCCCTTATTTTATAGGAATGACATGTTGGATAATGCAAGTGTCATATGCATTTAACTCACCGTATGTCCATTCGAATACATCACAATACAGTTTGAATAAGTGGATAAACACCTATCATTATTATGGGGAACAAAAGGTACCGAGGTTAACATAATTCATATCTTCTTAGGTCCCAATATTGACTTGTTTAGATGATAAATTTGAGCTTTGAGCATTTGTATTGGTTGGCCCTTTAAATCGATTTTGCAAATCGTATAATCTCTACAGGGACACCACACCCTAGGCATAATGTTTCCTTTCATTGCATTAGACGCATCCTAAAAATTTTGATCGTGCTCGTCCTAATCTATGGAAGCATCTTTGAATACATTCAAATTATCCATAAAGTGTTGTATCTTTTGGCCATCACTGAAAACACGCAAGTTAGTGACATTGTCTGGTACATATGGTTTATATATAATTTCAATATAAAAAACATTTTTCAATGGAGACATCCTAGCAGTTGAATTTGCTAATGAATTTGTTATGACATTTCTAAGCCTAGAAACATAATAATATTAAAATATTTAAAATGACTAATTAAGCGCCATACTTCTTGATGGTAGTTTTTAATATGTGGTCACTATGCAGTGGATAGGATCTCATACTTGTCGAGTAACTACCTCTGAATCACCAATTACCTTGAGAGCTTATACCTTTAGGTTTATGGCCTTTTTTAAACCAAGCACGAGCACTTCATATTTCAAAGTATTATTAGTACACTCGAACTCCAAACAAAAAGAAAGGATATGCTTCTTATTGTGTGGATCTATGTAACACCCTCCTCCCACATCTACCCAAGTAACTGGATAACTAGGGTAAACATGTGATGAAGAGTTAATATTATTTTATTCAACTCCCTAAGTGCAGTTAAGGAAGTGTAACTGACGAACCAACACTTTATAGACCTCCCTGAAGTGCTACAAGATCCTTAGGAGCTAATCTACCACTCCAAGTGCCCAAGCTCTGAGTTGGAATTCCTTTTCACTGAAAAAGCCCCAGTCGATCCCATGACATGGGCACACATGTGACTGGGACCCTATATTTGATCCCAAAATGCCTAAAAGGGAGATATTATAGTCTTTTTCAGCCAATTCTATGGAGAGAGACTGTGATATTTAAGCCACTTTTTCAAGGCTAGGCTCCAAACCACTGCCTGAAACTTGATGATAATTTCCAAGACAATAAATGACAACAAGGCAAAGTAACACAAAAATTAATCAAGGACTTGACCTAACCAAGCCCAACCATGAAATTCATTTTGTCAAAAACGTCAAAAATATACATTCTACAAGCTATAATAACAAATATGAGCATAGGTCTCTCATACTTATATGAAAATCTCTAAGAAGCATTGATGCATTATCACATTAGCTGCATTATCATCTATTAGGTCATATATTCATTGTTCATTCATTTATATATCAAAACATGATAAGAGCCATGCATCATCATTGTCATAAAACATGCTCATAACCTTCATATAATCGGTACAATAACAATGATAAAATAACCATCAATATCACATAATAAAAAGTACATTTAACCACCAATTATAACATGAAAGTAGCTCTTACTAACATATTCAAAATGCAACCAGGTCTGGGAATTTCACGTACCACCCGACCATAGATTGAGTTGAACCAAATATTTCTTTCAACCAATCACCCCTATGCCATATTCCAAGATTGAATGTGGGATATCATAAAACACATAAATCAAAACCAAACGAAGGCTTCCAGAGGCCAAACCACTTCAACCCTCAACCAATGATTCCAACCAAGGATTCGAGGACTAGTAACTCAACCCAAGTTGTTACAAGGCTTCCATAGTGTTTTTCCAACCAAGGCTTCCAGGAACTAATAAATCAACCCATAGCCAAAGGCACATGAAAACCAACCAGGGAAAAAAAAAAAAAACACCATGGCTATCTAGGAAATGGCAAGGCTAGTCAAAACCATTATCAATCTAGGAAATCCTCCATGCTAATGACAGATCATAACCAAGAAGCCACATGCATGTACCATGCATGCCAAAACTATCAAGGAAACCATACATGCAACTCGATACCCACAAAGAAATCCAGCTATAGTCGTTGATCCCAATGTCCTCTTTCGCTTTCCCACCTTCCTTTTCCTTCTTGCTCCAAATACCAAGTAGGCCACATTCCTCCCAAGAGTGCTCCAAGAAACTCTAAGTGTCCAAGAGTATGAGAGAGATAATAATAGAGAGATCCACCATAGAACTGAAAAAAGGTTACCAACTGATCCTCAAAAGCATTTTTAGCAATGAGGCCTATATTTTCTTCATTTTCCATTATTTTCCTTCATTTTCCTCCTTACATGCAACCTGTGACCTTTCACCTTCGTTTTCTCCTTTTTTCCTTTTTTTTCATATTTACGCCACCAATTAATGACTCATGCCTTTCCAAAGCCTTTTCTATTTCCATTTCCAATTTACTTTAGCCATAATAAACTGAAGTGACACCAACTAGGATGTTTTACCCACCATTCATATTGTAATATGTGTCGCATGACCTTGGTCTTATATTTTTTTACATGAATTTTTAACTAGGGTTGTTACAGAACACTCCCTTTGGGGGAACACTGTCCTCAAGCTACAACTAGAAATACTACTGAGACCCAAAACATACTTCCCATGGAGCTTTATAACATATCTTGTTGTTGTATTTACAATGAAATCCCGCTGAAAACATGAAAACCATACCGTTTACTGGAGCTTTATAACAAAACTCATTATGGTATTTACAATAAAAACCACATACACCTATGTGCATTTTCTTCAACCAAAAAATAATCATACTATCTATGGAGCTTTATAAACACAACTCGATACAATATTTACAATAATATAAACATATACACATATGCACATTTTATCAACCGAAAAATAAAGGGATATGATGTGTGCATCCGAAACAAGGGATTCCATAGGCTCACACTTCCACCCTCAAATTGATATTGGGATTCATCTCCTTCTGAGGAAGCCCATAATCCACTGCCAAAGTCAAATTTGCATCCAATTTCAAGCACCACAATCCTATTCCACTAGTCCTCTCAGTGAAAATTTATCGACTCATTGTTCCAGGGCACACTCCCAATGTGCATCTTATACCATCTATAAATGATAATTACCAAAAAAAATCCACCCCCCTTCCCTTCTCTGCTACACAATCCCTCGAGCGACCCCTCTCTTGTACTGGCCTCCCTGCATCGGAAGGTCCAAAAACCAAGGCACGTCCTGCCTCAAAACCATAATATCAGTCATAGCATGATCATGGAAGTTAATGGACACTATTAGGTACCATATTCCCACAATGGCCCTACTCTTGAAATTATTTACGAGCATATTGCTACCTATTTCAATTCCTTTTGTTGTTGTTGCTAATTCTTGTAGTCTGTTTAAACCACCCAACTGGGCATGTCCATGAATTCCTATACCAAGCACATAACTTCCACTTTATTTAAAATAAATTGAAATAAATTCACTGTGCACCTCATCAGTAGCTCGTCAACAAGGTACACTTACAATTCCGTTCACGTCTTGTCACAAAAAGTCAAACTAGTTGTTTGATCAAATCACCATGTATAAAAATATCACATTTGGTTAGCTCAAATACAACCATAATAAATAATAATTATAGATCACATGTAACCATCCTAAACCATAATCATAGATCACATGCATAATTAAAACTAAAATAAAATATTGATATTTATCCTTCAATCGATCCTTACTTATGCCTTTGTTATTTATGTACACACAACAGATTGGTTGCCACACCTGGCAAGCACCTAGTGCCTTTGCTTCCCTTCAATCATGTTCACATACACCCAATGTACATCAAAACACATACATCCACACATGGAGTACAACACCACACAATACATAAACCTGCACCCAACACACAAAAAAACACATACACCTACATCCGCTCTACAACACAACACATACACCTACATCCAATGTATAAAACAACATATACACCTACTTCTAGTGTAAAACACAGTACATACACCCACATCCAGTGTACAACACAATACATCCACCCAAATCTGATGTACAACATAATGCATATACCTACACCTGGTGTACAACACAACACATACTCCTACATCTGGCGTACAACACAATTCATATACATACACAGAGTACAACATAATGAATAAACATGTCACGATACCACGACTATACAATGCACATACGTAGTACCCCATGTACACAACACAACATGTACGACATGCATACAATATCACATGTACGCTAGTACCACATGTACAACATGTACACAGTACCATCTGTACACAACACCACCAACACAATGTGTACACAACACCATATGTACACGACACCATCTTCAGAATGTGTACACAAAAACACATGTACAATGCACCACCTTTACATCATGTACACAACACCACATGTACACAGTGCCAAATGCACGACTTGTACACAACACCACATGCACACATCACCACATGTATAACATGTACACAACACCACATGTACAATCATGCACACAATGTCATATTTACATAGCACCACATGCACAACATGCACACAACACCATATGTATATAGCACTGGATATTCAAAATGTACATAACATCATATGTACACAACATCGCATATCCAACATGTGCATAGCACAATATGCACACAACACAACATATCCATCATGCACATAGTACAATATGCACATAGCACTGCATATCCAACATGTACATAGCACCATCTATAACCAACACTACATATGACATATACACACAAAACCATATATACAACATGCACACAACATCATATATACAACATGCACACAACACTATAGGTACAATTACTGAATATAAAATATGCACAACATATACACAACAATAGCACTACACATCCAAAACCACACTATCTCTACCTAGAAAACTTGCTTCTAGTGTCTCTCCACCATCCATGCTTATCCTAGGATGTCATGGATCATGTTGTTTTCATTCCGTTGATGTATCTCTCAATGTTAACTGTCCATAACATAGGCATAGTATAAACACATAATATCAACTCATATCCACATGATAATGAACTCATAAATGTGTCAGGGATACTCTTCCCTCTTGATACCAGGAATCTCTTCTTGAAATTCACCTTCATAAGAAATCATTCCTCCATAAGAATGATCCATGACAACCCTATCATACAGTGACATAGATAGATATATGCATATGTATATATAATCATTATCATAAGAAAATCATGATAGTTTCAGATGACGATGTACATACATACATATATACATATTAATATTAGCATTAAGAAATCATAATCCACAACGACCTTGTCAGACATGACATACATACATATATACATATATAAACATCAACATAATCATGATCACAACATAATTACTAGATAGCCTAAGGTCAAGGTTGAGAGAACGCCCTTTATCCATGCCCAACATGCACAACATTGAGAACAACAGTTCCCAACATATCCATGGAATCTGATGCCTCAAATCCATTTATTTTACCTTTATGGTTACCTTTATCATGTATGTACTTCCACCATCCATTTACCACAATGGACCCAACTAATCTTGCCGATTATCATATTCTTACCTTATGTTTCCCTTTACTCATGCATCGACATTCATATGAGACTTACATTACCTGTTGAGTAGCACACAAATATCCTCGGCCTTCATTAACTTTACTCTTTCCCAAACCAATTCCCAAGGCTCTCAAAAGATAAAAGGAAAGAAAAAGAACAAACAAGGATAAGACCATGAAAAAAAAGAAGTATGACACCGCAACAAAGTGGCAAGGCCTTGCACCAGACATAAAAAAATCTGCAAAACAAGCGCAAACAAATCATAAAATACCGAAAGAACAATACTAGCAATAAACACCATGACTCAATCCTCCATGGTTCCCAGTGCTTAGAAAGGAAAATTGAACCTGGGCCTTCTTCAAGATTTCATGGAAGTCTCTTTTCCATGCAATTCCATGTATCATATTTCCATAAACACATAAATATCAATGTACAAAAAAATATAGCAATATACCAGTTATCCTACCTTGCTGTTACAAGAACACTACCTTGTATTTGAACACATACATATATCACTCTCAAGGGACTCCAATCCCTTGACGAATCTGGACATAACTAGAAACCAATTGTTATACCTATCAAATACATGTTCATAACTATAACACATATCCACATAATTCCAGACAAGAGTAGGGTATAGAAGACTTCATGTATTCATGAAATCACTCATTCATTTGGAATTGTGCTCCCCAAAAATTTCAAAAGGAATTCTTACCCAATTCCTTTCTTTTTCCTTGTTGCAATCGAGTCCTAATATGTATTGTCACATCAAACATCTATTAGTTATATAAATACATCAACTATTACCTTTTCATCCTCATACCAAGCATGTTTCTCTACAACTATTCACACATTGGAATCACATGTTCCAAATATCAAGACATCATATCTATTAACTAAAATCAGCCTCTACCAAGACTAAGAACCATGTCATAATCAACAAATAGTAAAAATCATAATACTACAACTATCACCTAGTGTGTTAGTACAACCATATTAAAACAAGATCATTTCTTCATGCAATATTATAGACACATGCTCATATTATGCAATTAACTAAACATTAAAACAACATATAGACGAAATAATAGACACCAAACACTCAAACACCAAATAGATGAGATAATCAAATATTCAAACACCAAATAGACGACATAAGAAAACTTATACCTTAATGTATCTCAGGGGAGGCTATCTTGTCTCTAAAATCAATCTAGATTAGCACAATATAGCTTCTCAACATATTAACTCAAACATAAATAAGGTAATGATATCCATAACAGTAACTAGCTTACATGTTCACATCATAACCTCATAAACAATTGTCATTCACGCATAACAATCACATTTTCACAGTTCGTCTCGTTTAGTAAAACACAATATCACAAATATATCAACTCATACATGAATGTAATAACCCTAACCATCTACATATGCCAACCTAGATTAACACGTTACATATAACATCAAGATATTAATGCAATAACCCTAATCATCAAGTTAACTAACATATAACAACGACAAGTTATCATATAACGTACTTATCACTAACATATAACATAATAATCAAGTTAAATATCATATAACAATAAAAGGTTAACATATATCATACTTATCAACCAAATATAACATAATCATCAAGTTAAATAACGTAAAAAAAAACAACAATGAATATAACAACACATTACTATCATTCATGACTATTCGACACAGGTGCATATGACCACACTAATTCACTAGTATCTACCATGCATGTAACCAAAAATAAAATAAAATGACAAACATGTATATAATCCTCATTAATAGAACAATCCATTAACTAACAGACTTGCATGCCAATCATACAATACCCGTATGATAATTTTCTCTAGTGATGGAACTTCACTTTGCTTATTTGCATCTCCTTCTCTATCTCAACCAACAGATCAACATAATAACATATCAACAACAACATGATGACCTAAAATTCCTACAATGACCTCATGGAAAACAAACTTAACCATGACAATGCATTCATAACAACATATAGATACTGACATGCATAACAAATGCATAACCTACATGCACTCATGACGATCACATCCAACAACAATGCCATCAACTTCCACATGGTGACACAATTGCAGCAATGACCACCACCATGCATTACACAACATTGTGCATAGTCCAAAAAAATATAGAACACATATGCAACTAACATTTATACATGACAAACACATTCCTCCCATCTAATACAATTTTTGACTCATGCTCTGATACCACTCTGTAACACCCTCCTCCCACATCTACCCAAGTAACCGACAAACTGGGGTAAACATGTGATGATGAGTTACTATGATATGATTCAACTCCATAAGTGCAGTTAAGGAAGTGGAGCTAAGAAAACAACACTTTATAGACCTCCCTTGAGTGCTAGAGGACCCTTAGGAGTTAATCTACCACTCCAAGTGCCCAAGCCCTGAGCCAAATTAAATTTTCACTGAAAAACCCCAAGTCGCTGCCATGAGATGGGCATGCATGCGACTGGGACTCTATAGTCACTCCCATAATTCCTGCAAGGAAGATATTGTAGTATCTTTAAGTTATTTCTATGCCAGATACTGCGATATCTAAGCCAATTTTTTAGGTCTAGGCTCTAAACCACTACCCAAAAATTTATGAAACTTTCCAAGAAAATAATGAAAACAAGAAAAAGGCTCTAACACAAAAATTTATCAATTACTTGACCTAAAAAAGCCCAATCATGGTATTAATTTTTTCAAACATGTCACAAATATACATTCTACAACTCCTAATAACATATATGAGCATATGGATCTCATACTTATCCGAGAATCGCTAAGAAGCTTTGATGCATAATCACATTAGCTGCATTATCATATATTATGTCATATATTCATTGTTCATTCATTTATAGATCAAAGCATGATGAGATACATACATCATAATTGTCATAAAACATTCTCATAACCAACATATAACCAACATAATAACAATGATAAAACAATCATCAAGATCACATAATAACAAGTACATTTACCCATCAATTACAAGAGGAAATGAACTCTT
>JAXQQM020080915.1:0-16623 GCA_034641835.2 Pinus albicaulis | reverse complement strand
CAGTGTTTTAAAAACCGGCCGGTTTGAACCGGAAACCGGCCAAACCGGCCGGTTAGATAGCCCACCGGTCGAAACCGGCCAGGCAACCCGGCTACTAGGGCATTTCGCCTGTTTTTTGAAAAAACCGGACCTAACCGGCCAGTTAGGTGCTAACTCATCCGCGGACCCACATTTTCGGCGACAGTTATGTTTTAGGGCTGATTTGGAGCCAATGGGAGGGTTCATTTAGCTACTCTTTCCCTATGTGGACCCACGCACGGCCAGAAATGAGTTTTAGGGCTGATGTGGAGGTAAGGGAAGCATTGACATTTCATGGTAATGTTAAATTCTTAAAGTAAAAGTGACATTTCCTTTATTTTTCATTTTCATCTTTTTACTTAAATTTTTAACATTACCATGAAATGACTCGGGATGTTTAAGAGTGGTTTCAACCTCATTGGATTTCATATGGAGAAACTAGAATTTTAGGTTTCACTCAAAATTCAGCAGACTTAATGGTTTTCAGGGTTTCATGGTTTGGGAATTTGCAATGTTCCCATTTGATTCTATCATGTGTAAGGGTATGATATTGGCATTTGATCAAGAGCATGAAGTCCTTTAAGAACCTTGATGTACCCTTCAATCAAAGGAAAACAACTAGTTAGACATGCTAATCTTTTTCTATCGCATTTTAAGGTTGAGGAAATGAACCCTTCACTCAAACCAAAATCATTGGTTAGGCATGTTAAACTTTTTCAATTTCTATCATGTTATAAGGTTGAGCAATCCAAGTCCGAAGACTTTGAGCTAGATGATGTTTATGTATCTCTTGTTGATGATCCCATTTCTAGTAGCGATGAATCAATGATGAGTTTCATGAGAGACCATGTTGCTCAGTGATTTGTAGTTTTGACGTCTATTTTTGCTACTACTACTACTACTAAAATTGTAGAGGAGTTTTAGGAGTCCTCAAACTTTGAGCCATATTATTTATGTAGCTCATGTTGATGATCCCTTGTCTAGTAGTGGTGATGATTTTGATCATGATGAGGAGTGATCATGTTGTTGATCACTAATATGTAGTCTTGTATTAGGCCAATGGCCTCATAGCTTGTAGCATTGTTTTTGGACTTTATGGGCCATTTGGAGCCTCATCGCTTATGTATTTTTCGATGATATGTATTGCACTCGGTGCCATTTTGATATATTCACCTTTGCATGGTATATAAATGAGCAAACTTTGCATATTTTGTCTCTATTGGCTTCGAATCATGGTTGCAAATCTTAAAAATAGTTTTTTTTATTAAAAAAATAATTATTTAATGTATTTTTAAAAATCAAGTTCATTTCATCCACTGCCCCATAGATCCTGCTCCTAGTTAGAAACCCGGCTCATTAGCCACCGGTCCTGGCCACCGGTTCCGGCTTTAAAACAATGTCCACTACATCGTTGCTCTCTCAGAATGCTGTCCATGACACCGCCACCGCCATTGCCTCATCCGTATCGGCAGCCCATCTCAAATGTTGCATCATGTCGCCCATAGCACTACCACTACTAACCGTCGCACCGCAACTCGCCTACCGAGAAGTAAGAAATCAAGGACATCACCCAAAAATACTAAATGCACAAGTCGGGCAGTGGTCGTGACCCCGATACCTGACTAACCCTCGATCACTTACGCTGACCCTCTGAAGCTCTACGCTGTCTGCTGCTATGCACTGCATCCGCGATGCTGAAATCCAATCGGCCTCTGTGCTATTGCTTCCACACTGCTGCTGCCTCTGTGTTGCTCCAGTCTTCAACGTCCCATCACTGCCATAGTACCTTCACGATCTTTTGCAACAACTAACTCCAATCGTATTGCTGTTGTCTTTAAGAGCTCTCATAGCTCGTATGTGATCCAAGAGTTTGGGCACCTCAAGGATCTTGCCCCTTTTATCTGAAGTTCAAGAGAACTACAGATCTATGTCACCCCACCTCTTCTCTCGAGGCACATGAGCACTCATGTCAACATCGTCATCACTGCCACTATCCCCTTTGGCTGCCATAGCCTTGGAATCTTAATCATCCTTGCCCTTCTTCTTCTGAGGACAAGTATTGGCAAAGTGTCCCAATTCGCCACATCTGAAGCACCGGACCTTTGAGAGGTCCTTCTTCTTCTTCCCTTGCTGCTGCCTCTGTCCCTTCAACATGAGAGCTGCATCTTCCTCGTCCTCTTTATTTATCTTGGCTCCTCCACTGCTGCTTCCCCTCTTAGTTATTCTCCTGACTTATTCCTTACGAAGGATCGCCCAAATGTCCTCCCA
This sequence comes from Pinus albicaulis, assembly GCA_034641835.2. Taxonomy (NCBI): domain Eukaryota; kingdom Viridiplantae; phylum Streptophyta; class Pinopsida; order Pinales; family Pinaceae; genus Pinus; species Pinus albicaulis. Next base: position 14,337 of record JAXQQM020080915.1, on the reverse strand, counting down.
GTTTGGAAGTTATGCTTTGCCCAATATACTTTGGACAAATATCTCCCAATCATCAGTGATTGCATTAAGGGTAGTCCTCATCAAGAGACTGTCTTTAGGAGTTGCCCCTATTGCAACTAGCTAATCTCGAATAGCCTTCAATCTAAAGAGGAAGGGATTGATCTCCTCTCCCTTGTGCATCACAAACAGTGACATCTGATTCTCTAGAAGCATCTTCCTCTAGATGGAGCTACCTTGACACAACGTTTCTAGTGCCTACCATATTTCATTTGCCGTTTTCTTCTCGGCAATATGTGGGACCACACGATCCTTCACCCCATCCATGATCAAGCGCATGGCCGCGCTTGATTTTCCTCATACTTCTTTAGAGGATCAACATTGGCCGAAATGACCACAACCCTCTCGGCATGGTCTCTGATACGATACTCATTAAGGAATGACAAGATCCTGTCTTTCTAGATGACAAAGTTAAACACACTGTCTAACCTGTCCTAATCTCTCAATCCATGCGAGGTCATCTTTGCTAAAAAATGTCGAAGTGAAAAGCTCTTCTCCCTTCTATTGCTGCTACTCTAAGCAAGAGATTGGATCTGGGTTTCTTGGCGATAGAAACCCTCTAGAGACTATGCTCCCTCTGACTAGTGATTTCCCTCCTGGAAATCCTCCAGCAACTCTGTAGAATCAGCCCTCTACGATCACTTCACCAATCGAATCTTAGATTTCTTGGCTAGAAAATCTGTTGAGGAACTGTTCCCCCTTTGTCAACCCTGATAGACACTGTGCTGCACCAGCAGAAACAATGCCTCACAAGCAACTTTAAAGATCAGAAAATTGCACTTCCAGCCACGACAACCATCGCAACGCCACTCCCTCCTGGACTGTGTCACCCTCTTGGGTTTGCGTCAACCTCTGCGTCAGCTATGCATCAGCAGACAAGCTTTACGTCACCCCTGTTGGGTCTGCGCTGTCCCTTTCCCTTTGGTGTTGCGCTGCCTTTTTCTAGATCTGTGAGCTTCAACTACCTTCCTGCAACAAAAAATCTTCAACTCTTTGCTGATGGATTTAGCTTGATCTGCAATACCTTTGATACCATGTGAAAATTTTTGAACCAAAGTTACAGAAACCCTACTGTAGTTTTCTGATTTACTTCCCCTACTTGTTAGATTTAATTAACAATTTATTTTCTGAATTATTTAGCAAAAGCATCAAAGTAAATACTACTGCATCCTACACATACATACAGATCATTTACTAAAGCATAACGCACACATGACAAAGGACACAGTATTTTTTGGATAATGTCCCCGGAAAAACCCAATTTGGGAAAACTGGTGCAACAACTCTTAAAGGGTTTGTTTATTAAGCAGAATATTTGAATCTAATCAAGGGAACCAGTAGTAGTTTTCCCAATAAAGAAATCACGATAGATGTACCTCTATCACTCAGAGATAGAAAATATGGTTGATTTAGTTGAGGCTTCACACCTTCTGAATTGCTGAATATGAGCCATTTCTAGTCCACTGGAAATCCCAGCGTTGCCTCTCCTGGCACTGCGTCAGCTCTCCATAGCTGCTAGAGCCTTTTTGTAGCCTCTACGCAACACATGCTACTCCTGCGTCACCCCTATGGGCTCAGTGCTGCCTCTGCGTCACCCTGAAGGGCCTGTGTTAGCCTCTGTGTGAGTCTGGTTGGGTTGTGTCCTTCTTGTTGGGTCTCTGTGCTGCCTGGTACGAATCTGTCTCTCTGCCTATGTATTCTCGGCCTCGGATCTTGAATAATCCCTCGCCGATCTGCCCCTCACCAGCACTGCAAGCTCACTCGAAAATTCTCAGCAAATTGCGCCCACGAATTTCGACGTAGCTCAAGTGATACTGGTCTGAGTGTCTTCTCCAACTGACCCCAAGCCTTCCTTTAATACTTTTCTCGTTGAACATTCAACGATCGTGATCTAATGTCTAATCAACCACTAAGATTAGAAAAGACTTGATCCAAGTCACTTAGAACATTCTCACCCACATGTCTAAATTAATTCACTTCAATTATTAATTTTCCCTAAGTTAGACGTAGGGTCTCCATTAAATAATTAATATTTTGAATAACTTAGGTTCTGGGTGGAATTTTTCCAAACGATTTTTGGGTCTTGGAGATCTCATGTGTTCTAGTCCCTCCACAAAGTTTCGAAGCTAGAGCACATCTGATGCTACCCAAAATCTCAACAAGACTGTGTTCAGCGTGGGGCAGTACAGCTGCAGTATGTCCCCACAAGAGATTATGTAGCAAATGTACTCACAAAGGCTCTAGGAAGAGTTAAGTTCATCTAGTTCAGGGAGCAGATGGGTATGGTAGAGAACCCGTTTCAGTAGCAAAAACAGATGGTTTTTCAGTTGCAGCAACAACAGATGAGAGGGAGTTGCAGTGCAGATGCAATAGTTGGCAGCAATATGCAGGGTCATCAACATCATAGATGCAGTGATTGCGTAGTAGTTGGTGGGCAGTGATATCAGACATCAGCAACACAAAGGGAGATGTTATAGAGTCAGGGTGATGCTTCAGCAGGTTGCATTACTAGAGCACATTCCTCACTAAGAGGGAGTGGTTATTTCTGGTATCATCAGATATGCTCTAAGCCTCAAAATTTGTAGGGAGGCTAGGACACATGTATTCTAGAATACTCAAAAATCGTTTTGTGAAATTCCACCCAGAGAAGGTTATATTAAAATATTTAATTATTTTTAATGGATGCCTAATTCTAAACTTAGAAAATTAAAATAATTAAAGGGTATTAATAGAAATAGGTGTGAATCTTCTAGAAAAAGACGAAGATCAGGTCAATATGATATCAGCCATTGATTAGAATCTAATCTAGGTCATTGATTTCTCAACAAGGATATTATAAGGACTTCTATGGGCATTTGGAAATACACCAGGCAGATACTAAGTTGCTCGAGCAGATCGATTTTCTCACTGGCTGAAGTTCGACAAGAGAAAATCGAATCAGAGGGAGAGTTGCAGGTGGGAGAGAGAGGGTATCAGCAATAGTCAGGAGTGCAGGAACAAACTGGAAGAAGCACTGCAGAGGAGCGACAATGCAGAGGCAGTGGCGCTGGGACTGCGCAGTCACTGAGCAGAGTGTGACACTGTGGGGCCAGCGTGAGGTCAACAAGTGCTCTCCGGGGTCAGGAATTCACTATGGAGCATGAGAAATTTGTTTGTATAATCTCTCACAGCGATTCCTCTTCTATTCTGCTGTTTGTATTTTTTACATGAGATTTTGCTGAAGAATAATAAAGAAACCCTCATCTTCGACATTGGTTTTCCCACATTGGGTTTTTCTGGGGACGATTGTCCAAAAATAACTGTCATTGTGATTGTACATGTGCTAGTATTTTTCCTTGCATTTACTTTCCGCAGTATTTTAATTGTGAAGGCTGCAGTAGAATTTATTTCGATATTTACTGTGTATCACCGTAAATAACTTGTTTCTGAATTAATAAGTAGAAGAAATAATATCAGTTGTTGTGGTAGGAATTCTATCTAGGAATTGTCACACTAAACACATTTTTGACCTTTCAAAGTGTGTCATAGTAGAAAGTTGAGGGTGAGAGGTGCAAATTTTATCACTCATGCTCCATACAATTTCTCTAGACATCACTTATTACATTACAGATACAAATTTTATTGCAATTTGTTGAAATTTGGTTACCGGAGGACAGGTGGTTCCCTAAGGCTTTGATCTTTGGCCTAGGGAAAAGTGTCCAAAAGTATTTAATTTTTCTCCTAAAGTGACTTTATAAAGTTATAAAGTCAAATCTAATTTAAAAGTGACTTTAAGTGATAAAGTTACTAAAGTCTAATTTTAAAGTGATTTTAATAAAGTCAATGTAAAATTAGAAAGGAAAAGTGACTTTGGAAATAAATGACTAAGTGGGTCTTTATTAAAGTGGGGTGAATTAAAAAATAGAAAGTGAGATTTAAATGAGCATTTAATCGCAACCCTAGCTTTAAAGCTATTTCAGCCATTGGATTTAGGAATTCCCCATAAGTCACTTAGGGTTAGGTTAAAGGAGGAAAATGAGGAAAATGTCATTCATTTTTTCATGAGCAGATTGGGAGAAGGAGAGAAAGAGAGCAAGGGAGATTTTTGAGCAGTGAGAAAGAAGGCAGCAGCACTAACTTTTAGTAAATCCGTACACCAGGGCAGAGCACGAAGTTCGAGGCAAGTGGGCACGAATTTTGAGGAGAGAAACTACATTTATTACTGCACGTTTTTTAGGATTCCGTACATTAGATTTCAGCACGAAAAACGAGGTCCGTATAGCGACTGTACAGCACGGAAATCGAGGCAGCATTTGCACAAATTTCGAGGGAGGCTGTAGAGCCATTCCGACACTGTTTTCGAGGTTGTCCGTACAGTTTTGAAGGCTGTAATTTTTGCTGTAATTTTTCTGTTTTGTGGGCACAGAAATCGAGGCGGAGTTTGGCACTGTTTTCAAGATAAGTTCTGTTTCGAAGTTGTAATTTTTTTGTTGTTGTAAATTTCTGCATCACTGTAAAAAACATTTTCAGAAATAAGGAGGAGCTTTCGAACTGGTTTTCCCCAAGGGTTTTAGGGAGTTTTTCCAGGGTCACCTTGACCAAAAATCATTGTGTTAAAATGTGTTGAATGATTGTTTGTGTCTGCTGATTTTATTTCTGCATTTTCCAGTATTGTGAAAAATTTCCGGAATTTGTGTTTTCAGCAAATATTTATTTTGTAGCTTGTTGAAAGTAAGGTTATGGGAAAGGGCATTTAACTAATTGGAGAAATAAGGTGAAACTAAAAACCAGGGTGGGAAAACAGAAATTTCTACATGGTATCAAAGCTTGGGTGTTGAAAGTGTAGTTTGGGACAACAAAGGAGAAAAATACAGTTTGCTGATTTTTCACTCAGAAAATTCCAGCAAGTTGATTTTTCACAGAAATTTTATCTTTACTACATCAGTGCTATTTTCAGTTTTTAGGACAGCAAGGATGTCATTGGGATTGAGGGTGGAGGATAGGTTGGATGGGCATAGCAACTACAGTGTTTGGAAGGAGAGGATGCAAAGTATTTTTGAGGAGGCAGAAGTCTGGGATGTCATGGTGCATACTGCACAACACCCTGTTATTGTGCCTACTGATGTTGTTCAGTTGGCAGCTTATAATAAAAAGAATAACAAGGGTAAGAGACTAATTCTAGACGGAATCAAAGACCATTGCATTCTTCATGTGAGAGGAAAGAGAAATGCTCATGAGATGTGGACAACATTGACCATTCTCTATCAGAGTACCAATGAGAACAGAAAAATGGTCCTAAGGGAGAAGTTGAAGACCATTAAGATGGGTAAGACTGATAGTGTAACTGGATATCTCACAAAGATTACTAATGTGAGAGATGAGTTGGCAACAGTTGGAGAGGTCATTCCATCCACTGAGTTGGTGCGGATTGCAGTGAATGGCCTCCCCAGTTCATGGCTGAACTTTGCTGATGGGGTTTGTGCACGTGAGACCCTTCCCACATTGGAGAGGTTTTGGAATGATTGCATTCAGACAGAAATCAGGAAGGGTCAGCTTGGGGCAGCCAAGCCAGTTGAGCAGGATGAGGATGCAGCACTGTTGGCAGAAGGCAAGAGAGGCAAGGGAAAGAAGCAAGCTTCCACAAGCAGTGGTGGGGACAAAGGCAAAGGTAAAGGTAAACAGGGTAACACACAGAAGGACTATTCCAAGGTGAAGTGTTGGAATTGTCAGAAGATGGGACACTATGCAGTTGTGTGTCCGGAGAAGAAGAAGAAGGGGAAGAACCAGAACATGGCAACATCAGTAGAGGTAGAGGACTTCACAGATCGCTTTGACCGGGAGTTTGGGTTCATTTCTTGTGAGTCCACTAGTGCAAGATCACCTACCACAGAGGTTCAGAGGGAGCATGCATTTCCCTCGACTAGCGGAGCATCTTCGGGTATCTGGTATGTGGACAGTGGGGCTTCATGTTATATGACAAGATTCCATTAGTACTTCTCAGAGCTTTCAGAGAGTGGCACTGATATAGAGGTAGTACTTGGTGATGACAGAGTTGTTAGAGCAGTCGGTGTGGGGACACTGACATTTCATAGGGAACCCAAACCTCCCTTGAAGGTGTCAGATGTTCTATATGTGCCAGGGATGAGGAAGAACCTCATATCCGTCTCAGCTTTGGAGGACAGAGGATATGAGATATTGTTCAGGTGAGGACAGGTGCTGATATATCCCAGGGGCGCTCCAGTTGATTCAGCTAGAGTGATAGGAGTACGCCATGCAAAGGTGTACAAGTTTGCATTTCAGCCCCTTTTGGCATTGAGCAGTAGTACCGACAGCAGAGCTAGCAGTTCCGAGCTGTGTGAGATTTGGCTTTGCAGGATGGGGCACATGTATCATGGAGCCTTGAAGACATTGCGGGAGATCACTACAGGTGTGCCATATTTCAGTACTGATCACTTTGATACTTGCAGAGGATGTGCGATGGGCAAGTTTGTCAAATCCCCTTTTCCCAGCAGTGACAGCAGAGCGACTGGGATACTTGATTTGATTCATTCCGATGTGAGCGGTCAGAGGTCTCATGTTTCCTTGAGTGGATATGAGTATTATGTATTATTCATTGATGATCACTCCAGGAGGACCTGGATTTATTTCGGAAGACCAAGAGTGAGGCCCTCAAGCGGTTTCGGAGTTCGCAGCCTTGCGGGAGACTCGACAGTTCAAGATCAAGTCGCCGAGGCTCCACAATAGTGGTGAGCACACCCTTGGAGAGTTTGTTGACTATTAAAGAGGGTCATGGAGTGGAGTTCACTCGTTTCGTTGGGCAACCCCAAAGCAGACTGTGGGGGTTTCTGAGAGGAAGAACAGATCCACCGGAGGGGCTGCCAAAGCCATGTTACATGATCAGGGGTTGCCATTGTTTTTGTGGGCAGAGGCCTGCAACACTGCTGTTTATTTGCAGAACAGGAGTCTGCATCGTGCCTTGGGGCATATGACTCCGGAGCAGGCTTTTTCTGGGAAGAAGCTTGATATTGGTCATCTTCGTATCTTTGGGTGTATTGCATACTCCTATGTACCCAAGGAGAAGAGGGCCAAACTAGAGCACACCGCAGAGAAGGGTGTCTTTGTGGGTTACAGTGAGACCTCGAAGGCCTTTCGGATTTATATTCCCGCACAGAGAAGAGTTGTTGTCAGGCGGGATGTGAAGTTCGAGGAGGACAGGGTCTTCAGGTGGTCACGGGAGTTAGAGTATCTGGATCAGCCAGACCCTCCGGAGCAGCTGAGTCAGTCGCAGGGATCCAGTGGGCAGGGATCAGGAGGATCCAGAGGTACATCGATTACGGTGTCGTTCACAAGGAGCATGGCTTTGTAGAGCCGCAGGGGTGGTGTTTCTGCGCATGCGCAGCAGTGATTGTGCACTAGGGAGTCCATTGATAGACAATTCACACGGTACTTCAGCATCTACAGATTCAAGTGCAGGCAGGAGGACAACAGACAGACAGTCAGGAGTTCAGACTCCTGAGGATGAGGAGGAGGAGTTTCATTCTCCAGTGGGAGAAGTGTGCTCAGGGAAGAGGAAGCCCAAGTGGCTTCGGGATACCTTGAGAGAGGCCACATCTGTTGCTGGGCCGAAGAGGCTGGTCAGAGAGAGCAGAGCACCTGATAGGTTTTGTAGCTATATGGCAATGATTGCCAACATTGTAGACTCTAAGCCTTCTAGCTATGAGGAGGCAGCTAGCCAGTAGGTGTGGAGAGAGGCCATGCAGGAGGAGTATTCTTCTATCATGAAGAATGATGTTTGGGAGGTGGTGTCGAGGCCCGAGGGCAAATCCGTGGTTACTTCCTGGTGGCTTTACAAGGTAAAGCACGCTGCAGATGGAAACATCGAAAAGTTCAAGGCTAGGTTTGTGGCTAGAGGGTTCTCCCAGTTATAGGGAGTAGATTGTGAGGAGACCTTCGCTCCCGTGGCTCGATATACTTCGATTCGCTCCATTATATCGATAGCAACAAAGCTGGGTTGGAAGATCCACCAGATGGATGTGAAGACCGCATTTCTCAATGGCTTCATACAGGAGGTGGTGTACATTGAGCAACCACAGGGCTTTGAGGTGCATGGAAAGGAGTCCCATGTGTGCAGACTAATGAAGGCCCTTTATGGCCTAAAGCAAGCTCCCAGAGCTTGGTACTCCAGGATAGATACATACTTGCAAGAGATGGGTTTCACAAAGAGTGAGGCAAATCCGAACTTATACTTCATTGTGATAGGTGAGAAGCCTTTCATTCTAGTGTTGTATGTGGATGACTTGGTCATGACGGGTGCAGAGAAACTCATAGAGCACTGCAAGAGAGATCTTGCGTCGGAGTTTGAGATGAAGGACATCGGCTTGATGCATTACTTTTTGGGTTTGGAGGTGTGGCAGGAGGAGGGGCATTTCTTCCTGGGGCAGGGGAAGTATATTGTGGACATCCTTGGCAGATTTCACATGGAGGATTTTAGATCCATGTCGACACCGATGATCACCAACTGGAAGAAGCTTCACGCTTCAGATTCCGAGTTGGTGGACCCCACTTTGTATAGACAGCTAATCGGTTCCTTGATGTATTTGGTCAACACCAGACCAGATATATGTTTTGCAGTCAACACGATGAGCCAGTTTATGTGTGAGCCTAGGAAGGTTCATTGGGTGGCTACAAAAGACATTTTGCGGTATTTGCAGGGGACAGTGGAGTATGGTCTGGACTACAAGCAGGGGGATGGAGTGAGATTGACAGGTTACACTGATTCTAATTGGGCAGGTTGTGCTTCTGATAGGAAGAGCACTTCAGGGTGCTGTTTTGGATTGGGTTCGGCAGTGATGTCATGGTTCAGCCGGAAGCAGCAGTCAATAGCATTGAGTTCAGTGGAAGCAGAGTATATGGTAGCCAGTCTAGCTAGTTGTGAGGCCATTTGGCTTCGCAAGATGTTGTTTGGCTTCCTTGGTCAGCCATTGAGACCTTTAGTGATATACTGTGATAATCATAGTTGCATTAAACTCACGGAGAATCCAATATTTCATGACAGGTCAAAGCATATTGGCATCAGATATCACTTCATCAGAGACTATGTTCAGAAGGGAGCTGTGAAGCTTGAGTATATTCCCACTGATGAGCAGGTTGCAAATATTCTTACCAAAGCCTTACCACGGGGCAAGCATGTCTACTTCAGAGACAAGATGGGTGTGGTGAGGAACACCTTCCTCGGTAAGAGGGAGTGTTGAAATTTGGTTATCGGAGGATAGGTAGTTCCCTAAGGCTTTGATCATTGGCCTAGGGAAAAGTGTCCAAAAGAATTTAATTTTTCTCCTAAAGTGACTTTATAAAGTTATAAAGTCAAATCTAATTCAAAAGTGACTTTATTAAAGTGACTTTAATAAAGTCAATGTAAAATTAGAAAGGAAAAGTGACTTGGAAATAAATGACTAAGTGGGTCTTTATTAAAGTGGGGTGAATTAAAAAATAGAAAGTGAGATTTAAATGAGTATTTAATCCCAGCCCTAGATCTAAAGCTATTTCAGCCATTGGATTTAGGGATTCCCCAAAAGTCATTTCGAGTTAGGTTAAAGGAGGAAAGGTCATTCATTCTTTCATGAGCAGATTGGGAGAAGGAGAGAAAGAGAGCAAGGGAGATTTTTGAGCAGTGAGAAGAAGGAGGGCAGCCGCACTAACTTTCAGCAAATCCGTACAACAGGGCAGAGCACGAAGTTCGAGGCAAGTGGGCACGAATTTTGAGGAGAGAAAACTACATTTATTACTGCACGTTTTTCAGGATTCCATACATCAAATTTTAGCACGGAAAACGAGGTTCGTACAGCAGCCGTACAACACGAAAATCGAGGCAGCATTTGCATAGATTTTGAGGGAGGTCGTACAGCCATTCCGACACTGTTTTCGAGGCTGCCCGTACAGTTTTGAAGGCTGTAATTTCTGTTGTAATTTTTCTGTTTTGTGGACACAGAAACCAAGGTGGAGTTTGGCATGGTTTTCGAGATAAGTTTTGTTTCGAAGTTGCTGTAATTTTTTTGCTGTGTAAATTTCTGCATCACTGTAAAAAGCATTTTCGGAAATAAGGAGCTTTCAAATTGGTTTTCCCCAAGAGTTGTAGGGGGTTTTTCCAGGGTCACCTTGACCAAAAATCACTATGCTAAAATGTGTTGAATGGCTATTTGTGTCTGCTGATTTTATTTCTGCATTTTCCAACATTGTGAAAAATTTCCAGAATTTGTGTTTTCAGCAAATATTTATTTTCCAGCTTGTTGAATGTAAGGTTATGGGAAATGACATTTAACTAATTAGAGAAATAAGGTGAAATTGAAAACCGGGGTGGGAAAACAGAAATTTCTACACAAGTTCCACCCTGCGTGAAATTAAAAAAATTAAAAAATGACGACCTAGACGTAAACAAATTCCATGAATTTTTTTGTTTGATCTAGTATGGTAATATACATTGACCCTAGACACTAGGACTCACCCAAGGCCTGACCATCAAGGAAAAAACTCAATTAATTATTAAGTCCTGGTAGGGAGATGATAATTAATTAAGTGAAAAAAAACCTCGTAGAGTAATACTCACTTGATGGCAAGGTCCCAAGCTACTTAGGCCTGTTACATGACTCAAAACTCATCACACTAGCATCACTTATTACAATTCCCAGCAGGGGTGTGGAATCTGGGTACAATCGAAAATGATAAGAAGAAGAAGTAGAGTTTAAAAACTCTGGTAATCTAATGATTTTTGATGGTACAAGTGTGCTTTAGTACATCCTTGGGCATGGAGTCTTCAGATAGTCATCAAGTGCCACTCTAGTGGTCAACGATTCCTATGGGCCCTAGATGAGCCCCCTCCACATTAAGGAACCCATGATTGTCCCAACCCCTGGTGGGCGATGAACTGCCCCACCTTAAAAGGGGTACCTACTTCTATATCCTACACATTATGCTCTCATCGCCTAGAGCCCCGAGCAGTTATGAAAAAAAAATCAATCAAAGGAAAAAGGCATATGAAAAAGAGTGGAAAAACAAAGGCTGGGGTAACTCATGTACCGCGATTGCTCCCTCCTATACTCATATACCCAAGTGTGGGCTTCCCCTATTATCGCTACTCTTGTACCATGGCATGTGGCTTGGAGCCTTCCGCTGATTCCCACTCCATTCCATCATTATATCACATGCCACCTACCACTTGATGGATGTACTATGGACAAGTCACCCCTTTTAAAGGCTGAAACTACCTAATAGGGTCCTTGGTTAACTCCCTTATTGAGATTAAAGACACATGTACATGCCAAACCCCACCATGGAAGGGCATGCCACCATGAAGTGCTCATTTGATTCCATGATTTGTAAACTCATTTACTAGATTACTCTAATGATTTGTTGTATTGGAGGGTAAGAGGACGCATTTGATCTTATGCAAGATTGCAGGTGGGTCTCCATTTTGGGTTTGGTCTCCTTATAAGGGGTCCAAGCCCTCCAGAAGGCCACATTGGCACTTGTAAGGTGAGCGTAGAGAGCCATGGGCCTCCACCATAGCAGTGAACACTTAATGGATCACCAATACCATTTAGTGATTGCTCATCTTCCACATTTTGGATGAGGATGATGCACCTGGATCACCATGCTCAATCAGCTTCACGCTTGTACCACACATTTGGTAGAGGTTCCAGAGTCCAGATGAGGATGTGTCTCACTGCGGGAGACAAGGGGAGGGCTTTGGCATCATCCTAGCTCTTATAGATGGTTTACAGGCATTATCGATCCACTTGGAGACCCATGACGATGTCATTGTGCTCCCACACCCACTTAGGGACACCACATGTGACTTGCTTGGATATCAAGGAGCCAACCCAAGGGGCCAACCCCTTGATCACTGTGTTTGGAGCCTATTCTCTCAAATTGGCATACTTTGGACTCCACTAGGCCTTCTCAATGGCCCCACGACTCATCATGTTTACTATTTTGCCCTCTTGAGAGGCTTTCTATTTTGGAGCTATCTTGGTGGGCTTGTCTCCAAGGAATATTATTATTTTACATTATTTTGTTATTTGGGGCTAAATTAGGAAAATTAGGCCATTCGAATCCCCTATTGGATTGTATAAATTGATGAGAGGCTTATTCATTCCTCTCATCATCACTTGGATTGGATTAGTATCTCTTGGGAGATTTTTGCACTTGTTTCTTGGACGAAATTTTTGGAGTTTCTTGATGCACTATGATGTTTTGATTTTCGCTATTTTCTTTGGAGCTTCTTTCTAATGCGAAGTTGATGAATGGATATACTATCTCTCTCTCATGTAAGTGAAATTTAATGTTATTCTTGTTATCTTACTACTCTAATGCATGGTATTGTTATCATTATTCTTGTATGGGTTAAAATAATGCAGAATTCTTCTAGAAACCTTGAATAAGTGATTTAATGCATGTGTTTCTCCTTCAGGGAGTGGGTGAATGTTCCTAGAGGCTCCTCATAGGTTGAAAATGTTGAGATTTGAGGTAGCATCGGGTGTGTGCTCTAGCCCTGAGATTTTGTGGAAGGGTTAAGACACACGAGACCTCCAAAACCTAGAAAACGTTTGGAGAAATTTCATTTGGTGAATGAGATATTCAAATAATTAATTTATTTAATGAGGACCCTAAGTCTAACTTAGGGAATTAGAAAAATTAAAGTGAATTAATTAAACACATGTGATGAGATGTTCTAAGTGACACAGATCAAGTAGTCTTTTAATCTGAGTCATTGATTAAAGATTAGATCACGACCGTTGATGTGTCAACAAGAAAAGTATAAGAGAAAGGCTTGGAGTCAGTTGGAGACACAGACATTAGTAGAGCATTGAAGCTAAGTTGAATTTTTGGACGGGGTTTTCCTGAGAAATTCGAAATGAGTTGCAGTGCAGTGAGGGGCAGAGATCGGCGAAGGGTAATCTAATCCAAGGCCAATAATACAATAAGGCAGAGGGGCAATGAGTATCAGTCAGCGCAGAGACAACCAAGAGGACGCAGTTCAGCCAACACCACGCAGAGGCTGCGTAAGCCCAACCAGGGTGACATAGACCTAGCTAGCGCAGCGCAGGGGCAGCGCAACACTTGCCAGGGTGACGCAGTCCCAGTCGGGGCAATGCAACGCTAGTAAGGGTGATGCAGTGGGGACGTTGGCTAGTTGAAGGTTGACGCAGAGGTTGCAGAGGCAACACTGAGGGTTCCAGTGGGACAGAAGGGGCTCGTGATCTGTAAATCCTGTTTGAGGGTGTGATACAACCATATCTTCTGTCTTCGAGTGAAAAGTACTTGTTGTCAGGTAATTTCTTTGTAGGGCCAACCATGTTTGGTGCTCAGAATGTTGTACTCAGATTCTGCATAATAATATAAACCCTCTAGAGTTGTTGCACCGGTTTTCCCGCATTGGGTTTTTCTGGGGACTTCTGTTCGAAACTTTGTGTGTAATCTTGTCAAATGTGCATTGTTCAGTAAATGATCTGTAGATGTGTAGGCTGCAGTTAGTGTCTAATTTAGTGTTTTTCTGAATATTTCAGTTAAATAACTTGTTAATGTAAATGAAACAAGTAGGTGAAGTAGATCTAGATACTGTAGTAGGGTTTCTGTTTTGAAGATCAGAGCATTACAGATCAAGCTGATCCACCAGCAGAGTGGCTGAAGAAGATTGCTGCAGAGAAGGCAGCTGAAGCAGCAAAGTTCCAGAGAGGGCAGCGCAACACCAGGAGGACGCAGTGCCAATAGAGGCCACGTAGAGGCTGACGCAGACCCAGCTGAGTGATGCAGAGGCAGCGCAGATCCTTCTAGAGTGACGCAAGAGTAGCTTGTGCTGCGCAATCTTTGCATTGAGCCAGTCTGCTCATGCAAAGGCCAGCCAGAGGGACGCAGTCCAGTTTTGAGGTTGCTGTGCAGATTTGCTGTTGTCCGGAAGTGGAGCTTCGAATCTTCAATGGTTGCTGGTGTGTTAGAGATTCTGTCGCTGCAGAATCGTGCCTAACAAAGGTGATAAGAGCAGGAGGAGAATAGTTGCTCAGTAGATCTGAGATTTGATCAGGAGGGTGATCATAGAGAACTACTTCTGTTGTTTTTTGGCTGAGGATTTCCGGGAGGGAAATCAGTTGTCAGAGGGAGAAGCTACTATAGAGGGTTTCTAATCGCCAAGAAACCCAGATCCACTTTTCTGTTGAGTGTTGTAGCAGAAAGAGGGAGAGGAGTATCTGTTCTGAAAGATTTGAGCAGAGATGGTGTCTCATGGACTGAGAGATCAAGACAGGTTGG
>JAXQQM020091924.1:0-38867 GCA_034641835.2 Pinus albicaulis | reverse complement strand
TTAGAGATACGATAGCGTCACTATAAATCGAATGACACACACAACATTCAAACACACATAAAGAACAACAAATTTAACGTGGTTCACCCAACCAATCTAGGCTACGTCCACCTAACAGGATATCGTCAATATCATTAATCAACTGCAGAAATACAATAGCAGAGTTTCTCATCTGCTCAACCTTCCTCACTACACATTCCTCCTCATGCCCACTTGCCTCTACGGGCTTGTATTTTATAGTTGGAAATGGCAACAAACTCATAAATTCTCTCACAACAAATATAGGATGCATTAACTCCTCATCAAAGCCATTTAGACAGCATCAGTAACAACAATCCTATTGTTGTCATCTACACAGAGATTTTCTCAGTTTAATTTAAAAATAAGAAATAAAATCTCAATAATCTCCCATGCAACAATTAAAACGATACTGTTTCATTATTATTTTATCTTTTCTGCAAATAAGAGAAGCAGGACACCATGTGCTTCTCTAACAAAACTGGTTTCGTGAACATGTCTGCACAATTTTCCTTTGTATGCACTTTTTCAAGAGAGACTCCCCGTTCAGTGATAACCTGTCTTACAAAATGGTATTTGATAGGTATATGCTTTGATTTACTATGATAGGCCGGATTTTTAGCCAAGTGAATTTCACTTTGACTATCACAAAATAACCTGATGTTGTCCTGCAACCTACCAAACTCACCAAACAAACCTTTCAACAAAATTGCTTCTTTGCAAGCATGTGAAGCAGCTATGTATTCTGCTTCTGTAGTGGATAAAGCAATAATGTTCTGTAGCTTTGACATTCAGCTAATAGCTCCACCTGCAAGAGTAAAGACATACCCTGAAGTTGACCTTCTCTTATCCAAATCACCTGCAAAATCGGAATCAAAATATCCGCAAACAATTTCACTACTTCTGTTATAAGTGATACAATAATCACTTGTGCCTCTCAGATACCGAAGCACCCATTTCACTACTGACCAGTGTTCTTTTCTTGGATTTTCCATATACCTGTTGACAACCCCAACTTCATGTGAAATATCTGGTCGAGTACTAACCATCGCATACATCAAACAACCTACTACATTGGCATATGTAATTAAGGACATATATTCATTTTCTTCATTTGTGTTAGGACATAAACTTGAAGAAAGTTTAAAATGGGAAGAAAAAGGGACTGAAACAGGCTTCACGTTGTTCATAACAAACCTCAAGAGTATTTTCTCAATACACTTCTGTTGTGATAGCCACAACTTACCATTGCTCTTGTCTCTAAAAATATCCATGCCCAAAATCTGTCTTGCTGCTCCTAGATCTTTCATATCAAACGTCCTAGCCATATGAGACTTTAACCTGTTGATCTATGTTATGCTTTTGCTTGCAAAAAACATATCGTCAACATATAACACTAAGATAATGAACATGCCATTACTCAATTTCTTAAAGTAAACACAATGATCATATTCACTTCTTATATAATTTTGACTCAACATGAAAGAATCAAATTTCTTGTACCATTGTCGAGGCGACTGCTTCAGACCATACAATGATTTCTTGAGCCTGCAGACAAATTTCTTGTTGCGATTTTGAACAAACCCTTCTGGTTGTTCCATGTAAATCTCCTCATCTAAATCTCCATGTAGAAATGCAGTTTTAACATCTAGTTGCTGTAATTCTAAATCAAGTAAAGCAACTAATGCTAACACAATCCGAATTGAAACAATTTTTACAACTGGTGAAAAAATCTCATGAAAGTCAACGCCTGCTTTCTGAGAAAAACCTTTTGCGACCAGCCTCACTTTGTACCTGTCTTCTGTATCATCAACACCCTTCTTCAATTTGTAAACCCACTTACATCCCACAGTTTTTCTGTCTTTAGGAAGTTCTACCAGATCCCATGTGGCATTCTTCGCTAACGCCTTCATCTCGTCCTTCATAGCCTCTTTCCACTTACCCCTGTTTGAACCTTCTATAGCTTCCTGATAGCACAAAGGTTCATCATCGTTAGCAGTTAAAGCAACTGAAGTAACATAATCATCATACCTTTTAGGAAGTCGTCTGATTCTCGTAGACCTCCTTAAAGATGTTTCTGGTACTTCTACAATTTGCTGATTATTATCTGTAGGAACTTCTTCATGATCAGCATCTGAAACATGTTCATGATCTGCATCTGAAACTTGTTCATGATCTGAATCTGAAACTTGTTCATCTAGACTATCATCAGTATTTGAACTGGTTTCAAACTGAATGTGTTGAAGCTGAGGTACATTATCCTGTTTCAATTTATCATCTACATCTGGATTTTCAAGTGAGGATTCATTAAATTTAACATCTCTGTTAATGATGATATTGTGAGTAGTAGGATCCCACAACCTGTATCCCTTAGTCCCATCACCATATCCAACAAAGATATATCTTTTTTATTTAGGATCTAACTTAGAACGCTGATGTTTCGGAACTAGAGAATATGCATCACAACCAAAAACTTTTAGTTTAGAATAATCACATGGATAACCTTTCCATACCTCTTGAGGAATTTTGCATCCTATCGCAGTTGATGGTGATCGATTTACCAAGTAACAAGCTATAGAAACTGCTTCTGTCCACAATTCCTTCTGCAAATTGGCGTTACTAAGCATACTTCTTGCTCTCTCTAAAAGAGTCCTATTCATGCGTTCAACAACTCCATTTTGCTGAGGAGTATATACAGTGGTTTTATGTCTTTCGATCCCAGCGTCCTTGCAATAATTATCAAATTCCTTTGAAGTAAACTCACCACCATTGTCAGTTCTTAAACATTTAATGGTTCTTCCAGTGATGTTTTCAACTAATTCTCTAAACTGTTTGAAAACTGTGAATACATCAGACTTCTTCTTTAACATGTAGACCCACACTTTTCTAGAGAAATCATCGATAAAAGATACAAAATATGACGATCCTCCATATGAGGTTGTAGGAGATGGACCCCAAACATCAGAATGGATATAATCAAGGATTCCCTTACTAGTATGTTTTCCAGTTTTAAACTTCTGCTTGCTTTGTTTCCCAAACAGAAAATGTTTGCAGAAATCTAACTTAGAAGATTTTAAACTAGGAAGTAACTTACGATCAGACAAAATTTTTAATCCTCTTTCGCTCATATGGCCCAACCTTTGATGCCATAAATGAATAGAATTACTGTCGTTTTCAGATACTGTAGAAGCATGATCTGACTCTGTTCTTCCTTCTAATTGATAAAGATTTCCAACCTTCTTTGCTTTCATTACTAGTAAAATTCCTTTATAAACTTTCATTACTCCACCTTGAATAAAGGTTTTATATCCATTAGTGTCTAGTACTCCTAGTGAAATGAGGTTTTTTTTTAGTTCAGGTACATGTCTTACATCAGTTAGAATTTTATTTGTCCCATCAAACATTTTAATCTGGACGCTTCCAATTCCCACAATATTACATGAGGCATCATTTCCCATATAAACCATTCCATCATCGATAGATTTATAAGTTTTAAACCACTCTCTATGAATGCACATGTGATTTGACGCACCAGAATCTAACAGCCAATGTTGATCATGATTAGACAAACTAACTGATAACACTTCATCACTCATACCTGAAATCGATGCCGAACCTGTATCTGTCGTGTTTGCTTCTTTCTTCTCTGTCGAAGAGTCTTCTTTGGATGTTTGCTGTCTCTTCCAACAGTCCTTCTTCAAATGTCCTGATTTGCCACAAAACCAACACTTTACCTTACTCTTCTTCCCTTTCGATTTTGAACGTGAGTTGTTGTGCTTACTGAAGCGTCTTTCTTTAGAACGACCTCTGACCATCATTGCTTCTGATGTGGAGGTTTCTGAATTTGACCTCTTCCTTGTTTCTTCGGACAACAAAGCTCCAACAACATCATCAAATTCAAGGTTTTCTGATGAACTAAGACTTATAGAAGTAACAAAAGAGTTTTGCTCAATAGCTTATGAATGTTGAGTTGTTGGTGTTGGCTTGTTGTTCTGCATATTAAACCTCTCTAAAATGTTCACAACATACTTTTCTTAAGAGATAAAAATGTCATTTTCTATTTTCTTCACTTCTATGCCTAGGAAATATCTCAACAACCCCAAGTCAGTAATTTCAAACTCACTTTTCATCACTACTTTAAAATCAACGATGAGGAAATAATCACTCCCTGTAAAAATAAAATCATCTACATACAGGACAACAATAAGAAGCTTACTGTCACTTTATTTGATGTAGAGAGTAGTCTCACCATCACATTTGTCAAACCAATTTTCCATTAAGTACACATCTACCATGCTATACCATGCACGCGGTGCTTGCTTCAGCCCATAAAGAGCTTTCCTCAACTTACACACCTTGTCTTATTGGCCTTCTATCTCATAACCAAGAGGTTGTGTAACATGTACCTCCTCTTTCAACACTCCATTTAAGAACGTTGATTTTACGTCCATTTGATACACTTTCCATTTATGTTGCGCAGAAATCGGCAACATTGAATGCACTGTCTCCATCCTCACGACTAGCGCAAATGTCTCCGCATAATCTCTTCCATGATGTTGCTTGTATCCTTTGACAACTAACCTTGTTTTATGTCTTTCAATCTTACCTTCAATGTTGCTCTTGGTCTTATAGACCCACTTCACTCCAATGAATTCTTTTCCTTGCGGAAGCTTCACTAACTCCCATGTGTCATTCTTTTCTATCACTCTTATTTATTCATCCATTGCCGCAACCCACTTTTCTTCTTTTAATGCATCATAAAAATGTATTGGGTCATCTACATGACAAAACAATGCAAACAAATAGTTCAGACCAACGCTACTATCAACTTCATTTTGCTCATAAATTTCACTTAAATTTCTGAATTTTTGTCCAATTATGTTTGTAGAAGATGGGCTTGATATGTCACTTGGTATTGCGCTTGAAGTAGATGGCGTTGCTGATATTTGTAGTGTGATTGGAGAAGCACTTGCTTGGTTGCGCAACATTGTCTTATTATTTGTCAATGGTGTCACTTGGTGGCTACTTTGTGGAGGTTATGTAGGTGTAGGAGGAGTCACCATTGAGGAATTACTTATTGCGGTCAATTCCTCTTTGTCTTCGTGTGGTATACAGTCTTCACATTGACTGTCTTCTCTAAAATTCCATCCCATGCTTCCTCTTCCATGAACTAAACATCTTTGCTGATTATGACTATCTTGGTTGATGGATTGTAGAGCTTGTATGCCTTGGATTCATCATTGTATCCAACAAATATACATTTATCCCCCTCGGTTTCCAACTTATTCTTCAACTTATCTGGGACATGTGCATACGCCACACATCCAAACACTCTCATGTGAGTGACATTATGATTTCTTCCACTCCATGCCTCTTCAGGAACTATGTTCTTGATGCTTTCGGTTGGACACCTATTAATGATATATGTTTCACAAGCGCCAACTTCATCCCAATAATCATTTGGAAAATTCTTTGCCTTCAACATACTGCTTGCCATTTCCATAATGGTCATATTCTTCCTTTCTACGACACCATTTTATTGAGGTGTATACCTTGTTGTAAACTTCTTGTGAATTCCATGCTCGCTGCAAAAACGTAGGAATTCATTTGAGATGTATTTTTCACCTCTGTCAGTCCTCAAGACTTTGATGTAGTGTCCACTTTGCTTCTCAACGAGAGATTTGTATTGGCGGAAGTGCTCAAATACTTCACTTTTATGTTTTAGGAAGTATACCCATGTCTTCCTTCTGTAGTCATCTATGAAGGTCAAAATATAATAGCTGCCCCCAATTGATGGTGTTTGTATTGGTCCACATAAATTTGAATGGAAAATCTCCAAGGGCGCCCTTTCCCTTATTGACTTTCCTACTAGAATGATTATCTATGTTGTTTTCCTAAGATGCATCCTTCACATTGGTTGTTCGTTTTTTCTATGAGTGGAAATCCTTTTACCATGCCTTTTCTATGCAATAAAATTCAAACCTCCAAAGTTGAGATGGTCAAATCTCAAATGCCATAACCAATTTTCATCTTTAATTTCTGCTTGAAAGTTTTCTTGTGTGACAACTGCAACTTTTCTTTCAGTCTCTTATTAATTCATTGATAGTTGTGCTTGAGCACCTTCTTTCTTCAAATATGATTTTAGTTTGAGAGGAAACATTCTATTGTTTTTCATCTTAACTTTTGCAATCAACTGTTTGCTTGGAGACTTATCCAAAATTGTGCACACATCATTCTTGAAAAATACATTGTAGCCCTAAGTTTTGCATGAGTTTTCCAATGCTTATGATGTTATGCTTCAAACCAGGGACAAAGTAAACATCTGAAATATATTTCTTCTCTCACTTCATTGTTAGAATATTGACTCTACCTTTTCCCATGATAGATATTTTCATCTAGATTCAAATCATTTCTATGTTTCAGTCATGTGGTTGCTACACCCTGAATCTAGAAACCATACATCTCCTTGTTTTTCTTGTGCTACATTACAAGCTAAAAAAATAATATCATGGTTCTGATTTTCCTTTATGAAATTTTCACTTGGTTTGTTACTTATGTCATGTTGCTTCTTTCTAAATTCATTTGCATAATGACCATACTTCTTACAATAATGAAATTGAACTGAGATTTATCATACCTCTGACCTTGTGCTTGATTATGGCTTGAGCATTGGCTTGGATTTTGATTGTTGCCTCTTCCACTTGAACTGGAAGGGATGCTTCTTCCACCTCTGTGTGGGCTTCTTCCTCTTCCTCTATAATTTGATCTTTCTCGACCTCTACCTTGACCAAATGAAACTTGTGTCTTGAAAGCATGATCTAGTGAGGGTTTTTTTGCTTTTTTCAACCTATGTTCAGGAGAAACCAGTGATGCATGAAGCTCATCCACTAAAAACAATGAGAGATCCTTTGTCTCTTCTATGGCCACAACTGTGTCATCAAATCTTACTAGCAGACTTCTAAAAACTTTCTCAACTATTCTCCTTTCCTAAAGTGTCTTACCGTGAGACCTGATTTGAGTAACCAACCCAATTACATGTGTAAAAACTGAGTCTACATTCTCAGACTCTTTCATACAAATTGTCTCAAAATATCTTCTCAGCATTTGTAGTTTTGCGGTCTTCACCTTTGTCATGCCTTGGTAGGTTGTCTGGAGGGTATCCCATGCTTGTTTGGACTTTGTTGTTGTTGCAATCCTTAGGAATATACTTTCATGAATTACTTGAAAAATGTAGAAGAGGGCTTTGGATTCTTATTCATGTTGTCTCTCAACAAATCCTTCTATGTTTGTGTCAAAGCATTGCATGATACTGCATCTGCTGGTTCTTGGAAACCATTATCCACCAATTACCAAATGTCTTGTGAAGAAAACATAGCCTTCATTTTTAGAGCCAAATAATCATAATTTTTTCCATTGAAATAATGTATTTGTGGATTAGTCAAGATTGTGCTTGTTGCTACCATTTTCACTATGTAAAAAAAGACTTTCTCAGTGCGTAAAAACTTTCTCCTTGCTGGTGAATATGCTCCACATAAAATTTTAGAACACATTTTAACTCCTTAGTAAAAATACTTGCAGTAATAAAAATTTAAACCCGCTCTGATACCATGTTAAGAATTTAAATACTGATGGAGGATGCTTCCTCAACACACAGCGTTCACACGGAGTTGCAGAAATGTCTTAAACACGACAATACAATTGAAGAGATTAAATCTTAAGCGACTGCCTTTAAAAAAGAGTGGTGGGGATTAAAACATGTTGACTTGCGCAACTATAATGGAGGAAACGAAATCAAACAAATTACTCACAGTGAAACAAAGTAAAACACAGTGGTTGCGGTAAAACTCACACACGTGAAATTTCCAGAACCATATGGCAATTAAAAATACTTTATATTATGGTTCAAAAACACATGAAGTAATTCATATGGATATTGTGACTCCTTCACCAATAAAACAACTCAGATTTACATTCACCAGGGTTGCGGAGTAACACATAGTAAAAACATGTAACTGTTGTTTTCACGCGCCCCGCTCCACGATTTTATCCCCTTGTCTTTCCAAACTTACAACTAGGACACTTCGTTCAACCTATTATTTCTTGTTAATTCAAAACATAAATATCTAAGACATTAATACATGAGAGACAAACTTTAATACACATGATGGGAAAACATCATTTTCTGAACTTGTATACATAATTCTTGAGGGAATATATTCTTTGCCGGTGCATTTAATGCGGTGATTGAGATATATTTTCCAACATACATGGATATTTATTTTGTGTATTTTTTATGTTTTGCTGAGTTTGATGTATGTTTAGTTGTTGTTGGAACATTGAGCATTGTTGTATGATGGATTTTTGCCTAGTGTAATCGCTTCAAAGTCTTAGAGAGGATTGAAGCATTCGTCGAACCCCAAAATGTGGTGTAGTCTATTCTCGCTTTATTCCATCATGGAAGGGCTAGGAAAATCACTGGATCATGACAAGTATGTTGTGCATGTGAGAAGATGGATGAAGCTCTCGTTACTTTCCCTACATATCTCCATTGATCATGGTTGGATAATTTCCTGGTCACTGGATTTGAAAGTCAAACTCTCCCCTTATTTGATGCCCTCGTTCTTTGTCTCCCCGTGGTCCCCTTTTATTCTTCGGCAATGTTATTCATCAATTTTGGGAAAATTGATAAATAAACATAATTGGTAGATTTTATAATATTATATTGCAGTCCCGACTTATATATATATTCCACTATATATTCACTCTATAATAAACTTTCACTCTTTTTAATGTATTATTATTATGAGCCGACGGAATAATATATCAATGATTTATAACAATAACCTTTGTAATAATATGTGGGTCCAACCACCTTAGCCTATCGAACCAATCAACAACGACGTCGTACCTTGGTTAATTATCGTGCATCTCCGTCACGCGAGGGTCGTCCGATGGCCAGCTCTGAGATCAATGGCCTGTATAGATTCCGCTGCGTGTCCCACGACAGCCATTTAACGCGCGAAATGGTGGTTTTGTGGGACGTCCCATCCACCACGTGTCATCCTCTCAGTGGAATCGCTCCACGACCCAGCGATACCGCCTTCGTGCCAAAGGTGGTGCGGAATGGGGGAAATCCACCGTTGTAATTCCACTCTGGTTTTCTACAGTACTTGCCTCGTTCAATGTATCGGTTTGTGCTATATTTGGCTATTCTCCGCGTGTTAACCGGTTTAATTCTTCGGTGGAGGAATTTAGTTACAAATAGATAGGTTATCTCGCGTTAGTGAGAATTCCACCCATGAACAAAGTCCACGACGCATGCGCTTGTGATTGGGATTTAATACACAAAGACCATTCGAACCATTAAGAGACACATTAAACAGAGGGAGGGAACTGTATGGCAGTATTATATACGCACAGGCTACAATTGCTTCACGATTAAATAAATTTACTCAGAAATACCAATTCGAGACAAATTGATAATAAAATGGGAACAACATTCACTCAGTCGGAAGCAATTGCGCAACACAGAATTTATTGTAGAAACCTTTCTTCTATCCTCTCTCTGCCTTCTTACATCCAGAAGCATACATTTATATACAAAATCTCATGACTTGTCGATTCCTCTGTGAGGGCCGTTCTAGAATTCAATAGTCTAATTAAAACAATTCGACCAACTGGACTCTGACAGCTAGACTAACTGGCTATTCAACTTCTACGACTCCAACTGAAATAATAATACAATCAGCTAAGGTGAAGACACCTAGCTGTAGAAATTTGACTATTTTTCAACCCTCCTAGCCACAACATGTGGACAAAACTCCTACATTGCTGGCTAGTGCCTAATGCTCCTACATCAGACTCCCGAGGGAAATATTCTTCATGGGCTCCTGTCCATGAGCTCCTCCACTGATCTGCTCATCCTCTGCAACATGTCTTCAGTCATCCAAGTGGCATCTTCTTCTGGTTTATCCTTCCATTTGATCAAGTACTGATAGTACTCCTGTCCTCTGGTCTTCCTAAATGGTCTTTTATCCAATACCTTTTCTGGTTGCAATGGCTGTGCTGGTGGTAGCTGTTCTTTCCACTCAATCGGTTCCTTGTCTTCTGATCTTTCCTCTGCACCATCATCTTCATACTTGTATAAATATGCAACATTAAAAATGGGAGATATTCCAACATCAGGTGGCAATTCAATCTCATAAGAATTTGCAGAAAACTTCCTAAGTATCTTGCATGGCCCAATCTTTTTGAACTTCAATTTGTTGTACTGCTTCTTTGGGAACCTCTCCTTCCTCAAGTGTGCCAAAACCAAGTCTCCTACTACAAAGTGAACTTCTTTTCTACTCAAGTCTGCTCTATTTTTGTATTTGATGATGCTGCCTTGTATTTGCTGTTTCACTTGTTCATGTATGGCCTGGATCTCTGAAGAAAATTCTTCACCATCTGCACTCCTTAACTCTGATCTTCCCAGATTTATTAATTCTGATATTCCTCTGGGATGCATTCCATAAACAATATGAAATGGAATCTGCCCTGTGCTTATGTTTGGTGAATCATTATATGCATATTCTGCCTGAGGCAAAATATGATCCCATTTCTTGGGATGTTCTCCTGCAAGACTCCTCAACAAATTTCCCAAACTCCTATTCACTACCTCAGTTTGTCCATCAGTATGGGGATGATAAGCTGAGCTGAAACTCAGTTTAGTGCCAAGTTTCTTCCATAGTGTCCTCCAAAAATGACCTGCAAATCTGGTGTCTCTGTCTGAAACAATACTCTTGGGAAACCCATGCAATCTAACAACTTCTTTGAAAAACAAGTTAGCAACATGGGTGGCATCACTAGTTTTATAGCGTGGAATAAAATGTGCCATTTTGGAGAATCTGTCTACCACAACAAAGACTGCATCATTCCCTCTCTGAGTCTTGGGCAATCCTAGAACAAAATCCATACTCACCATGTCCCAAGGCCTGTCTGGAATAGGCAAGGGAGTATACAATCCTGCATTCTGGCTCCTTCCTTTGGCATATTGACAAATCTTGCAATTCTTCACAAACTTGTCCACTTCTGTTCTCATCTTGGGCCAGAAATAAAAGTGACTCAGCTGCTCATAAGTCTTATCAGTACCAAAGTGTCCAGCAAGTCCACCACTATGCTTTTCTTTGATCAAATTTTCTCTCATGGAACATTTTGGTATACACAGTTGGTTATTTCTGAATAACAAGTCTTCCTGCAAAAAAAAATCCAGCCACTGACTTCTATCTATTAGAACAGGGTTACTACATGCTTCAAATGCCTCTTTAAAATCAGGATCTGTTTTATACAATTCTTTGAGAAAATCGAATCCTGTAACCTCAAAATTAGTCTCTTGAACAAGAAAATGTCTCCTACTCAAAGCATCTGCTACTTTATTGGCTTGGCCACTTATATGTTTCAAAAAAAAAAAAACTTTGGAGATAATCAACCCATTTAGCATGCTTATGTTTCAACTTGGGCTGCTGTACAATATACTGCAACGCATGATTGTCATAATATAATACAAATTCCCTGGACATCAAATAATGTCTCCACTTCTTCAGTGCTTGAACAATTGCATAGAATTCCTTCTCATAAGAGGAATACTTTCTCCTGGTGTCATTTAACTTCTCACTGAAATAGGCTACAGGCCTATCATCCTGACTCAAAACAGCCCCAATGGCCTCCCCACTGGCATCACATTTTACTTGAAATGGTTTGGTGAAATCAGGCAGAATTAAAACAGGCTTCTCTGTTACCTTTTGCTTTAAAACTTTAAAATTTCTCTCTGCTTCAGCAGTCCACTTAAATGGTTCTTTGCTCTTCTTTATGGTCTCAATTATGGGAGCATTAATCTTACTGAATTTTCTTATAAACTTTCTATAAAAACTAGCAAGTCCATGGAAACTTCTTACCTCAAAAATACTCCTGGGTGAAGGCCACTCCACAATTGCCTTAACCTTTTCTGGGTCCATCTTCAATCCTTCTGCAGAAACAAAAAAACCCAAATACACCAACTCTTCCTTCATGAATGAGCATTTCTTCAGATTTATCAGCAGTTTCTCTTGGTGCAACTTCTTCAAAACATGATTAAGATGCCTCAAATGTTCTTCTCTAGTTCTGTTGAAAACTAATATATCATCCAGATACACTATCACAAATTTACCAATGAATTCTTTCAATACTTCATTCATAAGTCTCATAAAAGTGCTAGGTGCATTTGAAAACCTAAAAGGCATTACCATCCATTCATACAGTCCTTCATTTGTTTTAAAGGCAGTTTTCCACTCATCACCCTCTCTTATTCTAATCTGATGGTATCCACTTTTCAAATCTATCTTTGAAAAATATTTAGCACCACTCAAACAATCCATCAAATCCTCAATTCTAGGTAAAGGGAATCTGTACCTGATTGTGATCTTATTAATTGCTCTGGAATCAGTACACATCCTCCAGCCTCCATCTTTCTTTGGGCTCAAAACTGTTGGTACTGCACATGGACTCAGACTTTCTCTGATCAGTCCTTTGTCCACCAACTCCTGTACTTGTCTCCTGATTTCTTCATTTTCTTTGGGAGTCACTCTGTAGGCTACCTTGTTTGGCAGATTTGAACCAGGGATAAAATCTATCTGATGGCTGATCTTTCTCACAGGTGGCAGCTCATCAGGTAAATCATCCACAACAATGTCACAATACTCATCTAACATTTCTTGGATTTCTACTGGCAAATCAGAAATCTTTGTAGAAGTAAGAACTACTTTTGGTTTGCAAACTAAAGCAAAGCTTACCTCTTCTTCTTATATCTGCTGTAGATGTTCTTTCTCGCTCAGCAACAAGGTCTTTGGATCAATCACTCTGCTGGATGGCTCTCCTTCTTCCATGGGTATCAATATATGATGTACCCCATCTTTGAAGAACTTGTAAGTGTTCTTCTTGCCATCATGCACTGCTGCTCTGTCAAATTGCCAAGGTCTACCCAGCAGTATATGACACACATCCATGGGCATTACATCACACAAAACTTTGTCCTTGTATTTGCCCATTTGCAGCTCTATCTCACACTGTTCTTTCACAACCAGCTGGTGCCCTTTATGCAGCCAGGACACCCTGTAGGGAGTGGGGTGCTCCCTAGTCTTCAACTTCAGTTTTTCTATCACCTCAGTGGAAACCAAATTGTCTGTGCTGCCACTATCAATGATTAGCTGGCAGCATTTCCCTTGGACTTTGCATATGCTCCTAAACAAAGTCTTCCTTTGTGCAGGTTCAGTGACTTCTTTGGTTTGTTTCAACATGACCTTATTAACCACCAAGGACTCTCCCCTCTCTGGAAGAACTTTTTCTTCAATTTCTGCTTCTTCTTCAACCTGGGCAACAACAACATTTCTTGGACCAGCACCCACATTCTCTGGACACTCATAGTGCTTATGTCCCACTCCTTGACATCTATAACACCTCAGCTCTCTGCCTCTGCCTCTGTCCCTGCCTCCTCTTCCTCTTCCTCTGTAAGAACCCCTTCTGCCCCTTGCATCATCCTCTGTAGATGCATTCTGAGGTGAGCTACTGTCAGCTCCATCCTTGGGTGTAGGCTTTCCTCTACCACCCTGACTTCCCTTCCCACGGAAAGTACCTCTCTTCTTGGCAGACTGTTTCCTCAGGATTTTCTCCTCTGCTTTCAAGGCCATCTGGCATGCCTCTTCCACTGTCTTAGGAGACAAGAGACCAATCTCATCTTGGATTTCCAGTCTGAGACCATTCACATATCTGGCAGTCTTCTCTGGTGTATCTTGGAATTTCCCAGCTCTTATGCTCACTCTGTAGAATTCTTCTGTGTATTCTTTTACTGTCAGCAACCTTTGTCTCAGGTTCTGCATTTGTCTATATAATGTCAGCTGATAATCACTGGGTAAGAATTTACCTTTTAGTTTAGCCATCATTCTGGTCCAGCTCTTGATAGGTTGCTTGCCAACTCTCCTCCTTTCTGCCTGTACTCCATCCCACCAAAGTGAAGCATGTCCTTTCAGCTTTGTCACTGCAAACTTGACCTTTTTATCTTCACTTATTTCTTCATAATCGAAGCACTTGTTTAATTCATTTATCCAGACTACCAGCTCTTTTGGATTCAGTACCCCTACATAGCTCGACACTTCAATTCTGGGCTTAAATGTAGATCCCAAAACAGTTCTCAGGAGCCTCAGGTCAGGAGGAATCTCAACATTCTCTTCAGCTTCTTCCGTTTCAGGTTCACTGATGTCTTCAGGATCTCTGGGTTGTCTTTCTTCCATGGCATATAGTCTGGCCTCGACCCTCTGCAACATTCCCAACACCTCGGCGTTGGCAACAGGTCTTCTCCTGCCAGCACCTCTACCAACTCAGATTTCCATGTCAGCAAAACAACGTCAACCAGCTCTAATACCACAAATGATGCAGTCACTCCGCTGAAAGTCAAACTCTCCCCTTATTTGATGCCCTCGTTCTTTGTCTCCCCGTGGTCCCCTTTTATTCTTCGGCAATGTTATTCATCAATTTTGGGAAAATTGATAAATAAACATAATTGGTAGATTTTATAATATTATATTGCAGTCCCGACTTATATATATATTCCACTATATATTCACTCTATAATAAACTTTCACTCTTTTTAATGTATTATTATTATGAGCCGACGGAATAATATATCAATGATTTATAACAATAACCTTTGTAATAATATGTGGGTCCAACCACCTTAGCCTAGCGAACCAATCAAAAACAGCGTCGTACCTTGGTTAATTATCGTGCATCTCCGTCACGCGAGGGTCGTCCGATGGCCTACTCTGAGATCAATGGCCTGTATAGATTCCGATGCGTGTCCTTACCTACGCTCCTTAACGCGAATGGTGGTTTTAGGACGTCCCATCCACCACTGTCCTCCTTCCTGGAATCGCCCATCATCAAATAGATACCGCTTGGGCTAAAGTGTGGAATGGGCAGGGTGGCAATCCACCGTTGTAATTCCACTCTGGTTTTCTACAGTACTTGCCTCGTTTAATGTATCGGTTTGTGCTATATTTGGCTATTCTCCGTGTGTTAACTGGTTTAATTCTTCGGTGGAGGAATTTAGTTACAAATAGACAGGTTATCTCGCGTTAGTGGGAATTCCACCCATGAACAAAGTCCACGACGCATGTGCTATGATTGGGATTTAATACACAAAGACCATTTGAACCATTAAGAGACACAGTACACAGAGGGAGGGAACTGTATGGTAGTATTATATACGCACAGGCTACAATTTCTTCACGATTAAAAAAATTTACTCAGAAATACCAATTCGAGACAAATTGATAATCAAATGGGAACATAATTCACTCAGTCGGAAGCAATTGCACAACACATGATTTATTGTAGAAACCTTTCTTTTCTCCATTCCTTTCTCTCCCTCTACATTGGAAGCTACACGTAATTCACAGGGACAGTGGACTCTTGGTTCTTCCAGAGACTAAGTTCAAACCAAAAGCCTATTACAATTTATTTAATAACTGAACTGACAGCTAGACAAACTGAGCTATTCGACTTCCTCCGACTCTAATTAATCTAAGAGTTACAATCAGCTAAGGTATAGACACCTAGCTGTAATAATTCGAATGTTTCCAAACCCTCCTAGCCACAACATGTGGACAAAACCTCCTACATTGCTGGCTAATGCCTAATGCCCCTGACTTATAATTTCTAAGTAATTTTCTATTGAAGGGTGCATAAATTTAATTTGATGTCCATTTTTCAAGATTAATATATGCTATTTGAGTTTATCCGCAAACTATCAAAGTAAATCGTAGTAAGCAAGAGATCCCCTGTAGCCGACCTTGATTGTAGAATGCCAAATGTCATGGTTAGGTGATTTATTTATGGTGGCTCCAACACCCGATCTCATTTTCGAATAGATATGTAAATGCCCTCGCCCGATCATATGCCCTTGTTTCACAGACTGTGGATGGTGGCATTGAGATTTACATTTCAGAAACCGTGGTATATGTTGGATGTGGTTATGGAGCGGTTGAGTTGGCAGTTTTGAGTCGACGGTAGGTGTGGGCCTACCCCTGCGTGTAGGAGAATTTTTTATGTGATGCTAATGGTGAAGATTGTAGATTCACATCGCGGCCTAGAAGCTTAATTCAATTTTCATTCTGCTCTGAAAATAAATTAGAATGTCAAATTTGTGATACGTCGATTTCAGGCAACTATGTATGGAAATTCCTCAAACGAAACTCACTTCAACTGCTTTCATTACAGACCGTGGATTTATGTTTTGTTCGCCGAGTTCATGTTCGAATTTGCAAGGGGAAGAGTTTTTTGGATGTTAATGGATAGTTTTATGATTATTGGTTTTGTTGTCATGATCTTCAGTAAATATTTTGTTGTTTGAGTGAGTTTGTAAAATTTGTAAATTAAAAAATGCAGAACGAATTAATGATCAAATAAATCTAGTGCAAATTAGTGGGTTTTGGTGTGTTTTAGTGCCAAGATAATATATCGCTAATTTGAATGTGTGAGTTTGTTATAAGATTATGGGTCTTGTTGTGCTTCGGGATTCAAGAGCATCAGTTACAGGTTATTTTTATGAGATCCATGTGTTTGAGAAAAGTCAATTTGTATGGTCAAATTTTGAACACATTCAATACCCAAACAACTGTCCTAGATAACTGTCAAACATGACAAGCTATGTCATTTAACAGATGTGAGATTTTCGATAGGATGGTTCATTACTTGCCTATTTTTTGTGACAATTACAACGACCTATGTAACTTTCTAGAATATCATGCAAAGTTCATCAATGATGGTCGGAGGATGGTCAGAGGCAGTTGCATTTTAAATGGAGGTTAAGTGACAGCTCGAATATATGGTGGTGAAGAAAGAGTGGTGTTTGCGAGATTTCAGAGTGGATGTGAATGTTGATGAGGACCAGTAAGGCTGATGTGACTTACATGTGAATTGTAATTTGTGTTTTTTGTATTAATATTTGTAATAATGTAATGTAAGCATTAAAGGGGAGACTTGGAAATAATTCTTACATTAGTAAATACGTAGATTGGTTTGTTGAGTGGATTGTATTGTTGAGATATTTTCTCAACAAAAATATCTTAGTTTATAAATTATTGTATCTCGTAAAGCTCTATTTATGTGGCATGTATCTTAGTTTTCTGATGGAATATTCGAATTCATTAGTGAGTAATGTGTGCACGTATTCTCATTCTCCTCTAATTTGTTTCTATTAAACTTGCAACTATTTTTCAAGTTACACGAAGGGAAATTGGATATAAATGTGTATTCAATGATAGCCTTCACCTCTTTTTCTTTATTTAGAAATTGATTCTTGAAAAAATCTTCATGAATTCCATGAGGGAGGCATCACCTTCATCTCCAAAACATACAACAATATTATCTCACTTAAATAACTTAATAAGATGTTAATATCATGTAAACTTTTTAGCTTATATTAAATCTATTATCGTAATATGATAATTATAATATGGTAATAGTTATAAAATATCATTATATAATGTGATCATTAATATATAAATTATTAAATAATGTGTGCAAGTATTCTCATTCTCCTCTAATTTGTTTCTATTAAACTTGCAACTATTTTTCAAGTTATAGGAAGGGAAATTGGATATAAACGTGTATTCAAATGTAGCCTTCACCCCTTTTTCTTTATTTAGAAATTGATTCTTGACAAAATATTCATGAATTCCATGAGGGAGGCATCACCTTCATCTCCAAAACATACAACAATATTATCTCACTTAAATAACTTAATACATACAACAATATTATCTCACTTAAATAACTTAATAAGATGTTAATATCATGTAAATTTTTTAGCTTATATTAAATCTATTATCGTAATATGATAATTATAATATGGTAATAGTTATAAAATATCATTATATAATGTGATCATTAATATATATTGATAAGCGTGAATAATATAAATTAGTAAATAATCAATAGTTATTATTTTATCTTATATGAATTTTATATTGTTAAAATAGATGTTAAGTGAAGCATAATGATGGGTAGCAGGGATGGAATTTGATGGAATTTTTTCCCATCATAGGGTTCTTTGGTCACTTTTTATGGTTAGAATTAGGGCATTTTGGTGGTTTTTGACGACTAGAATTTTTAGATAACTATTTTTCCATACCTGCTTGAAATGGTTGAAAATTTATTTTTGACCGGCAACCATTTTTACTAATGCCTATTTATTTTCACGAGATTTTCTAGCTACCTGTACGTTGGCATTCGAAATCTTGGCATGTACTTGGGGTTGGCTTAAATGCTTCAGTTCCTCACTGAACGACACCCCCTACAAGTAAAATTGGCATTGGGCATCTATAAGACATGTTCATTGTTCAATGTTGTGATGAAAGTACAATGTGTATGCATTCCTTTACACATGGCATTGCTGACTCTTGTTAGATAGAATTTGGAAGTTCTAATTAGGCCATGGTTGACCAACCCATTTCAGAGGATTGATCAAATTTCATGCAAAACACGATTGATAAACTCTAATGAAAAACATAATGTAATTGTGAGTTAATTAAAACACAACGTAATTGTGACTTAATTAAATGCATGATAGCCATCAACCTCGAAATATTGAAAAAATAAAATCAAGACATGAAAATCCATGTCAAACTTGAAACAAATCACACTCCTTGGAAGATTAAAGTAATTAATAAAAATAATTTTATTATCATTATTTACTTTAATCCTTAAGTTAGCATAGAGGGATAATTTTCTCACATCTCCTTGGAAATTACTAATAAGAGGCACCTTGTATCTGCAGTTGTCGACAACAAGATTAAATATTCAATAGGGTGAAAATCAGTGAATCCTATGCAAAATGACGTTGAAGTGCTATTGTTTTTCATTGAGTGGTAGGTTGTTTATCAACGGTTAAATATATATAAAAATGGCTACATGCCCCAATCCCTTTGATTTGACAAAGATAAATGTATCGGCAAGTAGATTTGGAAATGGATCGCAAAGTAGAGATTTTC
Source organism: Pinus albicaulis (assembly GCA_034641835.2). NCBI lineage: Eukaryota > Viridiplantae > Streptophyta > Pinopsida > Pinales > Pinaceae > Pinus > Pinus albicaulis. The sequence continues at coordinate 19,788 of JAXQQM020091924.1, read as the reverse complement.
AATAAGCTTACTCAGACTTAGCCAAGTGCATTTCAAGGGGATATAAAGAAGGTGATTTGATGATCTAAAATTGAACTTTTAGTTCTAACTCAGACTAGTCTTTAAAACATATATATGGAAAAATGATTAACAAAATCATTTAAATGAATGATTTAATAAAATATGTTCAATAAAATAAGCAAACAATCACAAGAAAGAGAACAACACAATTGATAACGGAGTTCACCCCCTCCACTGGGCTACCTCTCTGGATTCATCTCCAACAGGACGAATCGATCTATTGTCCTTCTGAATAGAGATAAATGTACATTGACTTTTACATCAAGGTGGCCAGCCGAGAACTCTCAACTATACATCCATAATTTGAAAGACTCATGAGCTATCTAAGCTCTAAGATATCCAAGCTCTACTTGAAAATGACTTTTCCAAGCACTCAAAATCTCTCCTTACTCTCTTTCTCCTTACCTTTCCTGTACATAGAATGGCATTATATAGCTCTTAAGAGCCCAAAAATAAGGAGGAAATATCTCCTTATCTCTGATTTTAAGGAGGAAATAATTCTCATATCCTTTAAAATTTTCTCATGAGATTTCTATGGATAAAATATCTCAATCTCTACTTTCAAGGGTCTTATCCCCAAAACCTTAGGGATGTGAATAATCTATCAACTTAAATATGAATTTAGAAATTGAATTTTTGAATTGTTGAGGAAAAATCCTCTCAACATTTTCAATTTCTATTTTACAAATATATGAGCACATTTAATTAAAAATAAATACATCCTCAACCTAGGATTAACATGAGTATGTCTTCTTCGTAGTGCTCCTTGGGTTGTCTAGATCCTTCTAGATCACACCTCCCCATTAAAAAAACTTTTAGTCCTCTAAAAGTATTTTTAAAAATTGAAGTCAATTCTGAATGAAGTCAATTCTTCCTCTGAATTTTGGGAATTTTTTTTTTGTATTTGATGTAATCTTGCATGCTACCTTGTTGGAATCGATGCTGAAATTCTGCATTGATCCTCCTTTCTCCATAACATGATTTGAATTTTGCACCAAATATTAACCAAACAGGAAGATGAAAATTGAATTTGTCATGCTAGAATCATATTGGAAAAACAACCTTGACTGTCCATAAATTCATTTCAAGAGCCCATACCAAAAATCCAGTTGACTTCCAACTCAACTACAGTAGAACTATACCGCTCTCTCGCAGAATCAAACTTTGCTTGCCAAATTGTATTAGCTTCTGTATTTCCAGCTTGTAGCTCCTTTGCACATTTTTGTTTTCATCCATGCCAAATCTTGTGGCCACTTTTCCTTTAATAGCCCTTATAGACAACAACTATATCAACAGTGAAAAGACTAGGCATGCACCATGTTCCATTCCTTTCACCCATGCTCTCAATGCACTCAATTCGAAATCCAAAAGTTCATTTATATTTGTAGCCTCATGATTTCCCTGGATCAAATGAACATTGTGTGGATATTCTGTCAATCCTTTCTGGACTTGTTCATGATAAATATTGTCCAATGGAATAGCTTCAACCTCAATGATATCAGTGTATGAGTTTGCATGGATAAACTCAAATTCGATGCTAACAAATAATTAGACCAAGTTTGAGTTCAAAAATAGTTGCAACATGTACTGGTAATATACCCATCTGTCCATTTTTAGCAAGTAAGATTACCATGTCTACATCCTTGGAGGTCAATTCAGACTAGTAGGACAAGACGAAGTTGACATAAATCTTGGTGAGAATCGATCCGACAACCACATGACGCACCTTCATGAATGAAAATGGGGTCTTTGGGGGCTCCATATTGGGCGCCACCTTTCTCCAGACCACTATGAAGTATTGGTGTGCAACATCAGTAGCAGTAACTGGAGTATTGTTTGCAAATCCCCATCTGCCTGCTACTGCTCTGTTCCCTTCTACTATTGCAGAGAAGACTAATGACTTCAGTGGAGAACACAACACTCGATGGCTCAACATGATGATGATGGCTTACAAACCATTCTGTATCAAATCCTACAGAGCGTGAAAACCTATGTTCTATATGATCACAAAGCTCAGTAATTTCATTGTAATCTACGAAGAATTGTCGGTGCACTCTATAAACTTACAATTCGAGCCATGAGACCCTCCAAAAATCCAGTTCGAATATTAGCACACATTATCTACGTATTGTGCATCGCGGTCCAAAGATTATCAAGCGTCTCCTGGTGATACTCATGTGGACCGTGAGAAAAGTTGAATCGGGCAACATTCATCCCAGCCCTTTTTCAACCATTTCAACACTCTTAGATGCAGGGCCCAGTGTACACACAATCTTGGTCTTTGGATCCCTCCCATCATTGGAATTTTTAATGCCGATGTTAGCCATTACAAAACCTAAAATAGATCTATAGAAGCTTGGATTCGCAGAAGATAAGATGAGGACAATCACCTCAGATCCTCACCGAGAACAAAGACACCAACAACTGTATAACTATTTTCGTAGCTATTTTTGGCATATGCTCCAGCTTCTACCATTAGTGCATCAATTGACGCATATTTCACGCATTCGATTCTTCTTATTCGTAGACGTGGCCTGCCTTTCGGATTGGCTTCCAACATTTGCGGAGTTCGACTACTAGACGTATCGCTGATCATGCCACTAAATCTTCATTTCTGTTGAGTAAATCATGGAATCTTGGCCAAACTCTGGAGCGGATCCGAAGAAAATGCTTCCAAAACTTTGGAAAGGCAATTTGATTGTGCCTTCAGTGTTGTTTTTCTTTAATTGGACCTTTGGACCAAGCCACCATCCATGAAGCCACAAACTTGCTCAGCCTCCGTGCATAGTAGACAACAATGATCATCCCGTCTACGTAAATCATGCGGTCACACCTGGTGGAGTGCAACCTTGCCTTAAGCTCTAGGAATATCGAGGAGAACATAGATTCTATGAATTTATTTTTCCATGCTATTATGTAGACAAACTGTTGCATGGGACTGAACGTTTCCTCATCCTTAGTCAACATTTCTTGCTTCCAGTGCATGTTTGCTTGGTTCAAATCGTAACCCCTCAGCATGTCGCATCTGTCAGCTTTGCGAGCGTCTTATGGCCGTCATGATGTGTTTGGAACCAATCCTTGGTGGCGGCACTGTTGAACATTATAGGCTCTTCTTTGCAAGCCCCGATCTTGTCACTGAGGTCCTCTTCACTGCACCACTTCTACGCAGACCTGCACAAATTCATGGAGATCTTGAGCCCACGAGCCCAAACATCTGTTGTGATTAAAACACGGGTTGTGCCGACACAAATTTCTGCCATAATTACATCATGTTCTTTCTGTGGCATGTCTCCATACATAGAAGACACAACAAAATTGTTACTTCACATATTTTCTATCAACCAATCAACCTTTCTTTTGGTATTGCAAAATATGGCAACGACTTCTATCCCGACGTCACGGAAGAGCTCTGGCCGTAGTGCCAAATCATTGCTCAAACCAATCACTCATCTAACAGGGATTCAACGTCGGCTCTTATGAAAAATCGAATGTCGGACCTCCACGCAGCTTCAGTAACTAGTGAAAACGACAGTACGAGTAGTTTCAGTTAGATTTGGCTGTGATAAACAAAGGGCATGATAATACAATTGTATTATCCAGAGCTAAGGTCTCAATGAAGAACATCCCCTCGGATTCGACAAGCTTCTTCCCATATTCCACATGAACTTGAGTCCCTGATAACCATGATCTTGAACAGGTACTCCGCACAGCCAACGTTCTCCATTTTAGAAGAAACCATAGTTCACCACCATGGTGGAAGCGATCCACCAAAGGTCTACAAAGACTCAGCCTCACTTAGATCCCTACACATAGCACAGCTGATGGGGAGCACTGCCCCGGGAGGATCCATGCACACAGCTCCATGCGAAAATCGTAGCCTCTCGACCCTCATGCCTATGGAGCCATTCAATTGTACGTCGTGCTCGTGGCTCCAGTTCTCATCGTTTCCAAATAGAAATTGTTAGAGTCATTATATCATCAGCAGATTCATAATAAAAAATGATTCAACAAAAAATTATACCACGAATTACAACCTGCAATCTATTGAGGATCGAATTTGAAAAGGACTTTGTTCCATCTCATCATCAAAGTTCATATTGTTCCTTTGATACATTTATAATATCATAGTTTTAACAGCCTTTTCATGTAGAAACAAATCTGAGAATAAATTTTTTAATTAAGGAGAAACGATATCCATTTTTACCCAACTAGGTGAATTGATTTTCTTTGATTGGATTTGTTTCATCACGAATATTGTTTGCTTGTGCTTTTGTTGCAGGTTCCTTTCGCAACTTCGGAAGTTATATTTGCAAGAACTGTTTATTCTGTTTGTGTCGAAGCTCTGGATGTAGATCCCAACAATTCTCCTTCCAGTGCCCATTTCTTCCACAATGAACACAAAAATTCACTCGTCGATTCCTTGGCAGAAATGATTTCAAACCTTGATTAGGAGAACGAGATTTAGCTCTTCTCTTGAAGTGCTTGTCTCTTTGTGGCAATTGTTTTCCATCACCATTACCACCATGATTTGACTTTGTTGCCTCTGTAGATTTGGAACTCTCTCCAATTTCTGTATAGCCCTATCCTGCCTTATGAGGTTTTCTCTTCACCTCAATAGGATTAAGGATATTAACCCCAAGGCCTCTTCCGTCATATCCCATCTTGGTCCAAAATTTCATTCCAATCCCCTTGGTATGATTTTCAAAATTTGCAAATGATGCATCATTAACATCATTATTAGAAGGTATAGAAAATGAAATGCTTCGTACCTCCTCGGACACTTGATTATCTTCTTGGTTCTTTGTTGATGACGAAGTAGAAGATGATGCTCCATGAGAACTACGTTTCTCACATGACTGATAGAAAGAATCCTTTAATGGCTCTTTCAAAACATCTCTGTCCTTTGTGGCTTCAAGAAATATTTCAGCTTGAGATTCTCCTCTCGAAGTGCTAAATTACTCTCTTCTAATTTATTTATCTACTTACGCAACTGAAAATCCTTGTACATTTCTACTACCATTTCTAGCATGGTTAAGAAAGTTTTCCAATTTTGTTGGAGAAAGGAATAAAAAGATGACATTTTGAATCAAAACGATTTACCTTCTTCTTCTTCTGCTTGCCTACTTTGAAACTAGAAGATGTACCCACCAAACCAGATAATGAACTCGCTCTGATACCAAACTTGATCTGAAATTGAACTTTTAGTTCTAACTCAAATTAAACTTTAAAACATATATATGGAAAAATGATTAACAAAATCATTTAATTGAATGCTTTAATAAAATATGTTCAATATATTAAGCAAACATTCACAAGAAAGAGAACAACACAATTGATAACGGAGTTCACCCCCTCCACTAGGCTACCTCTCCGGATTTGTCTCCAACAGGATGAATCGATCTATTGTCTTTCTGAATAGAGATAAATGTACATTGAATTTTACATCAAGGTGGCCAGCCAAGAACTCTCAACTTTACATCCATACTTTGAAAGACTCATGAGCTATCTAAGCTCTGAGCTATCCAAGCTCTGCTCGAAAATGACTTTTCCATGCACTCAAAAGCTCTCCTTACTCTCTTTCTCCTTACCTTTCTTTTACATAGAATGGAATTATATAGCTCTTAAGAGCCCAAACTAAGGAGGAAATATCTCCTTATCTCTGATTTCAAGGAGGAAATAATTCTCATATCCTTTAAAATTTTCTCATGAGATTTCTATGGAGGAAATATCTCAATCTCTAATTTTAAGGGCCTTATCCCCAAAACCTTAGGGTTGAGAATAATCTATCAACTTCAATATGAATTTAGAAACTCAATTTTTGAATTGTTGAAGAAAAATCCTCTCAACATTTTCAATTTATATTTTACAAATATATGAGCACATTTAATTAAAAATAAAGACATCCTCAACCTAGGATTAACATGAGTATATCTTCTTCATAGTGCTCCTTGGGTTGTCTAGATCCTCCTAGATCATCTGATCATAGGAGAATGCAGTTGTGTCGCCAAATACTCACATGTTATTGCTATTATAGGGCAAGTTCTTAGTCAGGTAGGCCACATATATAAATTCAACTATGAGTCAAATGTATATGCCCCAATTGATAATTTAGAAGAATAGAATTCAAATGTCTTGGGCAATTGATAATTTAGGAGAAGGGAACGTCCCATTTTTATTACTAGAGATATTATGTGTGTAGTTTGATTTTTTCTTTCTGATGTACTAATAAATATTTATCTTGTACTGTTTTGAACCGTAATGGAATGAATATGTGTTTTTTTAGTTTATTTCTAAAAATTTACTTGAAGTAACTTTGTAATGTTCCTTTTTTAGGATTGCTCATAAATCATGCACTGACAAATGCATTTTCAGGAAAATATGTAATGGAACGGGAAAATGACTCTTGGATCCTTTATATCAGTCAATAAAAAAACTAAATCCAATATTTCACAAGAAACAAATAATACTAGGTGGGTTAAACAGATCTCCCACACCTAGTTATCTTCAAGAGAAGGCCCAATGAGGGCTACAACAAGGAAAAATGCTCTACTGAAAGTGAAGAGAGCTATCAGTGCATAAAATTTGCTGATAGACACTCAGAAACTGACTACAAGTACAACAGAAACTTATATTTGAATTTAGGATCCAAAAAGTGGGGAAAAGCAGTGATTTTGACCCTAAAATAGATGAATTCAGAAATATGCGTACAATTAAGGGAAATTCCGGGAGGTTATTTTATATTATGTCATGAGGGACCCATGCTCCGAATTTCAGCTCAAAAAAATCATTCTAGCTATGTTAAACAGTTCCTCCATCCCCGGATATGCTTAAAAATGCTGATTTCCCATGACTTTGAGTATGCAGAAAATGGCTGAAGCATGGAGAGCATAATTTCTGAAGAAATTAGGAAAAATATCTCTGAAACATAAGATCTGAAGTTTATTATCACTGAGCATGAAGAAAAATGGAGATTCAACTCCTTTTATACATCAAAATATCACCCGTCAAGGGGATTTCATGAAAGAACAAAATACAAGTATCAGATCTGCAGAATATGGATTTGGAAAATGTAGAATCTTTAAAAATCTGAGTACAAGAGCTTAAATGTACAAAATTATAGAATAATACTGAAATACAAACTTTCCGGAAAAAGGGATGGCCCTTCCTCAAGGAAATGAGCACCAAACTAGGGTAGAAACCCTGCTGCAGTAATGCACTGGAAAAATAACGCAGTTTCTGAAGTATACTATGTAGATGATGATGGAAGGTTCTTTGGCCTGATTCCAAGATCTGAAACTGAAGCTCAATGCTTCCTCATTAATCTTCCAGAGAGAGGAATGCTCCCTTTTCTGCAAAACTAGATCTGGAAGTGGTGTTGAAAACCCCTCACTGCAACACCCAAAAATACAGTATTATTCTGCTGCAGAAATAACGCTGTCTTGATGGAGGAAGCTTGCCTCAAGCCTAGATGTGAGGCATTTTAGAACATACTCCTTCAAGAGCTCCTCAATGAAGGAGGAGGAATTCCTAAACAAGAAATTCCTCTCTCTAGCTAAACAGCCAGAGATTTTGAATTGCCTATGCAATCTCAAAATCGAATTATCTTCAAAAAACATTCCTTGTGGCCTTCCTCTTTCTTTTATAACATTAGGGTTTGGAAAACCCTAAACCACCTCCAATGAGTTAACCCTTTTCACATGAAGGGTCTCCATCTAAAACTGCGCTGATCAATTAGGAGGTTCAATGCATCTAGACACTGTTGTGATTTGGTCCTGTTGACCTAGTCAAACTTCTTCATTCCTTTTCACACCTAAGTGTATTTTATTGAAATGGCCCAGGTTTGTCCATGTTCACATTGGGCATTGATTTATTTTTCTGATTAGGAGTTTTAGAGTTCCTCCTTTACACTTTTATTCATGAGTTAAGAAAAATGCAATATTCCCATTTGCTGCAAAAATTGGGAATATTACAGTCTCCCCCAACAAAATGTTGCTTGCCCTCAAGCAACTCTTATTGCAGATGCAAACCATCTATTCCCCTCCAAATGGCATCCACATAAGGAACGATTCCTCCATTTGCTGCAATAGGTTATGTATGTTTGGTTCCAAAGTTGTCTTCCACAAATACATGAGATGACTCCCAACTGTAAGGTTAGATGTCCTCTTCTTAACATGAAGTACAAAATGACAATTACATGATGTACAACATCATCATAAACACATGAGAGACATAAAATAAGTAGCTCCTCCCATAAAGGAAAAGCTTCAACATGCAAGAAAATTTCTCCATCTATGTTTTATGGACTTGATTAAGCATTGTTATGCTTACATTCTTAGCCCTGTTGGCCTTGTTGGATCCAAACTCCATCATTCCAACGTTATGCAAAAGAAGAAGTGAAGGAGCAACATGGGTGGACAAAGATGTCAAACCATATTCTCCTAATAATATCCACCAAAGCAAGGCCCTTTGTTGCCATCCTCCATATCCTCCATGTAAGATGGGCAAGCCAAGCTTTCCAAAAGATGATGTACATGCCCTCCCTTGCTACAATTTATCTTTAATACATAGAGCATGAATCAGAAAATTATGAGCTATGGGTGTTCACCATACTCATTAAAAAGCAACCAAATCAACAAGAGGTCTTGCTGCCTTCTTTCCTCCTCATGTGCATCATGAAACCAAACCATACTAATGGACATATGATATGTCACATCAGCCCAATACATAATATCATCATCAATGCACATAACGAGATCAATATGCCAAATTCTACACAATGAAAAACACATAGACATAGGAGATGTCATGTGGTGGCCATACTCTCCCAAGTGAGTCAAAATTGTACATGCCTTCTCTTGCTGCAACATATCATTGAAATCCAAGGCATGCTTCAGAAAATGATGAGCTATTGGGTAGTAATTATACTCACCCAAGAGCAGCCATAGCAACAAGGAATTTTGCAGCCCTCTTGCCTTATCAACATGTGGATCTTGGAGCAACAACACAATGATGGACTTGTGAAATGTCTCATCAACATAGTACAAGCAAGCTCCCTAATACCACATCATGTGGGAGTCATTTCTCCTCCCAAACCAAAGTACATGCATGAAATATCCCTCCAACAGAAATACATGTGGATAAATGAGACATATTTCAAACATGGGTGAATACATGGACATGAGATTTAACATGTAATGTCAAAATTCTCCTTTTGACAACCACATCAACCATGCTTCCCTTTCATATACTCTATTAATGGTGCATAAAGCATGGGATGAGAGAATGAGAGTCTTTGGGTAATGATCATGCTTACCCCAAAGCAACCAGCGTTGCCATGCCTCCTTATTCATTTCATGACCATTCTTCAAGGCATAGATCAGAAAAATAGGTGCCTTTGGAGAGTGATAGGAGTCTCCCAAGGGCAACCAGCGTAACCAAGATTGCTGGTCCATGTATGTTTGCAAGTGGTCATGTGATCTCTTGCTCATCACCCTCATCCACTCACTCCAATATGGAAGATGAGTGATGTGCTGCATAATCATGGCATCCTCCCTTTGTAGAATACCATCTCCTTTGAACCAATGAAGAACCTTGCATCTCATGAAATATTGAAATGCATCTCTGTTGACATCTCTTAGAGAGACCTTTCTTCCATCTATGGCCTTCCAAAACTAGTGAGGCTTTGAATCTGCAATAAGTAGAAGTCTCTCTTTGAGCTATTGCATGCTCATTGAGAGAGTGTCATCTAGAGGGGAGAAAATGCTTCTCATCTCAAGATGTATACTCTTCATCTTCTTCTTCTCCACTGATTCAAGGTTGAAGCTGCCTCTAGAATGCTCCAAGAGAGCTGAAGCCTCTTTTTCACAGTCACTAAGTGACAACGCTGTAGATCTGCAAAGTGATGCATGTACTGTCTCAAAGCAAGTTTCATTACTGATCTCACAATCAGCCATTGAACATAGGATAATACTAATCCCCTTTCTTAAGACCCTACATCTCAACCCAAGAGATTGAATGCAGCTCAACAATGATGCATAGGGATAGTTTCTAGTCTCATCCTTGATTAGATCAAGGGTCCTCTGTGCTGTGACATGTCTTTGCTTCAAATCAACATTTTGTTTTAATCCTTGGCTATGCATTAATCTTGAAACAATATGTGCTGAAATTTCATGCATACCTTGGATCAACTGATATGTGGGAACCTCTTGACAGAACACAAGAGTTCCTCCACCCGGATCAATGATGCCTCCAACTGCTGGAAAGAATGATGGCCTCCTTTCTTCAAGCATACCAGCGATGGTGTCTTCCTTCTCCTCCTCATGCATCTTCTGATTCATGCATGGGACCCCATATGTTAAGAACTCAAGACTACCTTGCAAAGATGAAAGTGCCTCTTCTCTAGATGCAAGCTCCTTAGTAGCAGGTGGTGAAAATGGAGATCTCTTGCCCAAAGTGACACGATTGACATTCTTCTTTGTTTCCTTTGGAGATGTCTCTTTGTAGCTCATCTTTTTCCTCTCCTCAAACTCCTTGAGATTTTCTTCAATACTCTTCAATGTTTGAAAAAGAAGCAATGAGATCTCTTCTTCAGTCATTCTCCCTGCCTTGTGATGACAGGAAGTGTATAGTTCTTCCTCTTCATCTTGAAACCCTTTAGGAGTTTCTTTTCATCTCTCTTCTTCATTGCTATACCTCTCACCTTCTTCAAAGAAAGTGGGCATAGTAGATCTATGAGGAGATCTAGGATTCTCCGGTCTTCTAATTTGCTGATAGGGAGTGCTGGGGCTTCCTTCTTCTTCTTGAAACCTCATGCAGGTCTCATTGCAACTTGCTTCTTCTAGAAACCCTCTAGGAGTCTCGGTGCATCTTCTTTCTCTCTTCTGATTTACCTCTTTGGAGAGGCTCTTCTTAGATCTGAACACTGATGAGAGTAAACTCATCCTCTCCATCATTATAATATTTTCTTATTCTCTTCTCTGATACTGCTGTAAAGTTCCCTCTTCAGGAGTATCAAGATTCAATTCCAGAGATTGACTGCAGGGGCATTTACTGGATATGTCACCTTTGAGAAAAGGATGAGATCCCGCAGGCTACTCCGGCTACTTGCGTACTCGTCTATAGAGATCGAGAGACTTCGCTTCTGTGGATTTAGCACTTTATCTTCGTCGTCGAGCCAAAGATCATGCTCTGATACCACTGTAATGTTCCTTTTTCAGGATTTCTCATAAATCATGCACTGACAAATGCATTTTTAGGAAAATATGCAATGGAATAGGAAAATGACTCTTGGATCCTTTAGTTCAGTCAATAAAAAAACTAAATCCAATATTTCAGCAGAAACAAATAAGACTAGGTGGGTTAAACAAATCTCCCACACCTAGTTATCTTCAAGAGAAGGCCCAATGAGGGCTACAACAAGGAAAAACGCTCTACTGAAAGTGAAGAGAGATATAAATGAAAAAAATGTGCTTATAGACACTCAAAAACGGATTCCAATTACATCAGCAACTTAGATCTGAATTTAGGATCCAAAAAGTGGGGAAAAGCAGTGATTTTGACCCTAAAATAGATGAATTCAGAAATCTGCATAAAATTAAGGGAAATTTCAGGAGGTTATTTTATAATAGGTCATGATGGATCTATTCTCCAAATTTCAGCTCAAAAAAATCATTCTAGCTATGTTAAATAGTTCCTCCATCCCCGGATATGCTTAAAAATGTTGATTTCCCATGACTTTGAGTATGCAGAAAATGGCTGAAGCATGCAGAGCATATTTTCTGAATGCATTAGGCAAAATATGTCTAAAACATCATATATAAAGTTTATTATCACTGAGCATGAAGAAAAATGGATATTTAGCTCCTTTTATACATCAAAAGATCACCTGGCAAGGGGATTTCATGAAAGAACAAAATACAAGTATTAGATCTACAAAATATGGATCTAGAAAATGCAGAATCTCTAAAACTCTGAGTACAAGATCTGAAATGTAAAAAATTACAGAAGAAGACTGAAATACAAACTTTCCAGAAGAAGGGATGGCCCTTCCTCAAGGAAATGAGCACCAAACTAGGGTAGAAACCCTGCTGTAGCATTGCACTGGAAAAATAACGCAGTTTCTGAAGTATAATGCACAGATGATAATGGAAGGTCCTTTGGCCTGCTGCCAAGATCTGAAATTGAAGCTTAATGCTTCCTCACTAATCTTCTAGAGAGAGGAATGCTCCCTTTTCTGCAAAACTAGATCTGGAAGTGGTATTGAAAACCCCTCACTGCAACACCCAACAACACAATATTATTCTGCTGCAGAAATAATGCTATCTTTATGGAGGAAGCTTGGCCTCAAGCCTAGATGTGAGGCATTTCAGAACATACTCCTTCAAGAACTCCTCAATGAAGGAGGAGGAATTCCTAAATAGGAAATTCCTCTCTCTAGCTAAACAACCAGAGAGTTTGAATTGCCTATGAAATATCAAAATTGAATTATCTTCAACAACCATTCCTTGCGGCCTTCCTGTTTATTTTATAACATTCAGGTTTGGAAAACCCTAAACCACCTCTAATGAGTTAACCCTTTTCACATGAAGGGTCTCCATCTAAAACTGCGTTGATCAATTAGGAGGTTCAATGCATCTAGACACTGCTGTGATTTGGTCCTGTTGACCTAGTCAACCTTCTTCATTCCTTTTCACACCTAAGTGTATTTTATTGAAATGGCCCAGATTTTTCCATGTTCACATTGGGCATTGATTTATTTTGTTGATTAGGAGTTTTAGAGTTCCTCCTTTACACTTTTATTCATGAGTTAAGCAAAATGCAATATTCCCATTAGCTGTAAAAATTGGGAATATTAAAAACTTATCCTCATTGGCATATTTTCTCTATTTTTGGACATGAACTTGTCACACAAATAATGGAAATAATTCAATTCAAGAATGAGAAAATCCATTTGGGTGTTGGGTGGTTTTAAATTTGGGTTCCAATAGAATTGAAGGTTCGCAACATATTGAAATTGATGCTTGCTGGAAGTTGGATTCGAGGTTATTGTTCACAATTTTTAACCTATTTTATTTTTACCTTTAGGAAATACCATACACTTGAAAATACTAATTAGGTTTGAAATTTTACCACAAAATGATTGGGAAATTTTATAATTGCCATATTTTTTTAGAGAAGTCATACAAAATAGTTGTAACATGTTTTTGCAAAATCTATAATAATGAAAATACAATATTCATGGCTCTAGAAGAGGTGAAAAATAATTCAAACTAGATCTTAGTAATCTATTTATTGAGGGGAAAGAGAATTATTTTTTTCATGCTTGTACTTTTTTTATAATGGAATTGATGACAATAATTGATGCCTCAAGATTCAATTAATCTTAGCCATCCACAAATTTGATCTCAATCGCATATGTATTAAAATAATGATACAAATAGAATGTTTCATTATTCAAGAGAAATGGAAAACAAAGCTCTCCTTCTCATGACTAATAGGTCCATTCATTTTGGTTATGCATTAATCTATCCATTCAAAAATCATAGGGAATTTTTTCAATCACAAGAAATTTTCAACTTTATTATTTTAGCCAAACAAACCTCTCCTTCTCATGAATAATAGACCCATTCACCTTGGTCATGCCTTAATCTATCCATTTAAAAATCATAGGGAATTTTTTCAATCATAGGACATGTTATCACTCATTAGTTTTAACACTTTCATTGATAGGGTTCTACATGTCATTCACCTAGGTTCATGCTGTCTCATAAGTCATTTTTATGAAATTAAAAAAAAAAATTGCATTTGGTGGTGTCTACCTTAAGTCTAAAACCCACCTCTAACCATGTCATGTCAGTCAAATCAATCTCATCTCATATAGTTCTCATCCCATTCTTTTTAATAACGAAATATTCCACCTGTTAGTTTTACACAGTTTCGCAGTGAATTATATGGAAAATCGGAAGATTTTGCTATGAAATTTCCTGACAGTTCCATAGCGAATCTGTCAACAGTTTAATGGTTTTCGCTATGAAACTGGGTTTTTTCCTGTAGAGTGTCAGAGTGGCGTGAGGTATCAATTTTCAATAAGACAAAGAAAGGGGTGAGGTCATTTGAGTTTGTTATTATGATTCCCAAATATGCAAAGTCGTATCTATTGTCATCATTGTCTTTTATGGTCACATGTGTCATCATTAAACTCTGAGTTGTCAAAATTACATTTAAAACTTTATCCCGGAGCTACTCTTTGTCATTTAGCGTCCAATTATTTCATATGAAGTATCTCTCTGTCACAGTTTGAGAGCTGCTTCACCACCCAAAGCAAGTTGTTGTTTGAATTTGATTCTGCAGGTGTCATTAACAAGCGAGGCAATAAGAAGTATAAAGCATCATGGCATTGAAGAAGAAAACAAATAAGGGTGGTTATTGTGTAAGGTATGAGCCTATGGATTTGAAATTTCTGAATGAATATCCCACTGCTATGGAGGCTTTTAGGAAGATGGGCTGCCTATAGTTCTGTCAGAAACTACAGGGTTTCCATGCACAGGTATCTAAAGACTTTGCAACAAATTTTATAGGGACAACATCAAAGGTTGGGATTTTGAATTTCACAGTGTCACTAGATATCATCTCCCAAGCTACAAGAATTCCTATAAGTGGTTGGTTCAGAGGCACAAAATTCAAAATGCAAGGTTGTGAAGAGTTTCTCAAGTAGGAGCACAGAGGAGCTGACATGACCAATGGCATCCCTAGGGGTTATATGAAAGAGAATTATGCAAAGCTGGTGCCGGTCATCCAAAAATACTTCACCTACAAAGGGAGATTCCACATGATTTAGTCTTATCATATTAGATTCCTTCTGCATTTTGTTGCTGTAATAGAAGAGATTGATGAAGAAGGAAGACAATTTCCTATAGAACCTATGGACATTGAAGTAGAACCTATGCAAGAAATTGATATCCCTCAGTCAGCACCTGAAAAACAGAAACATAAAATTTGCAAACAGAGAAGTAAGAGGATAAAAAGGAGTCAAACATTGGCCAAAGGAAACTTGGAAGACATCCTTCATGCAATAGATATTGAGCAATCCCTAATAGTGCAGGCAAAAGATATTGAAGGTGATGGAAGAAAATTGAAGAAAGGTAAGTTTGTCAAGAAGTTGGATTTTGCAAGAGAGGATGATGGCTTCATGTTTCAGCCAAGGAAGCTAATGACCAGGTCACATATTGTAAAGAAGGCCATGGAAAGAAAAATAGCATAAAAAGTTAGTGAAGGTAAGCAGCGAAAAAACATCATAGATTTATCCCCAGCAACAGAAGAAGTTGTCACTATGCAGAGAAAGGGAAAGGAGAAGATGGTTGGAAAATCAGAAACATAACTCCTCACAAAACAACTAAGAGAATCAAGTGAAGAAATACTTGAGCTAAAGTTGGAAGTAGAGAAGCACAGGTCTGAAAAGGCCAAGTTTGATCATATGATGAAAAAATGGGATAGTGAACTCTCAAGTGTTTCAGAATCTATAAGTAATGCTAAAAGATTGCTGAAAAGAACCCAACCTCTAAGAATTGTGGCCAAACATACCAAGAAGATGAAATGCACTTGCAAGCTAAAAAAATTTCATTAAAAAATCAATTGTAAGACCTTCAGGAACAAATGGACATGATTCAAGATGAACTGGAGAAGAGAGGACTGGAGATGAAAATGATTGAAGAACCTGAAGGTCAACCTATTGTAAATGAATATGAAACACCCAAGGACTGAAAAGTTGAGCTAAGACATTTTGGTTAAGGTTTATAGCTTGCAAGTGACATAAATTTTGGCTTAGAAGATCAATTTTTGAAGAAAGTTACAAAATCTTCCATTTCTGCCTTATTAGGCAGTTTCGTAGCAAGCTCGAGGCTTGAAGGCCGAAAAACGTTATGAAAATTCTGAAGATTTCTTTTGGTCTTTAAAATCAGTTTTATGAAGAAATAAGGAGGGAGTTTGATAGTATTTAGATATTTTGACCTGAAAAATACTTTTTGACCAGCAGAGGTGTTAGAAGGAAAGGTTAAAGGATAGAAACAAGCTCACTACTAAACTACACTACGAAACTGCCTAAAGATGCTCTGTTTTGCAACGAGGTGTTTTTGAAGGGTTTTTGAAGGTTCGAAAGGCATATGGAAGACTAGCAAGCCACGTGGGGGAATCCAAACAGATAAAGAGACATCTCATAAAATATTCATCACTTGGCATGTCTACCATTCATGCCAAACAACATGAAGACAAAATTATCATTAATGTTGATCCTTTCCTAGAAAATAGGACAATTGTTGCTAAATTCTTGGAAGGTATATTTATGTCTTATGTCATGGATAATGCCATTCTGATCTTTATCTATGTAATGGTCCCACTATTAGAGAAGTGGAGGAAATAAATGTAATTAGAGTCCCATTAGGAGAGAAAATCTTAAATGAATAGGTGTCTTATATGTTCCAGAAATAGAGTTTCCAGTTATGACTAGCTGTCAGAGTCAAGGTTTGATGATCCAACATCCTATTTAATGTAAAAAGAGTCTATTTATAGACAAAATATTGAATACAAAGGGTTGGAGAGTATTGTACTATACTGCTATTTTTTGTAAAAACTTTCAGCTTCAGTAATATACAGTGGATGTTTTGGCCTTCTTCACCTGAGATTCGAATGAAGTTTTCAATGAGTTATATGTCTTGTTTCTTTCATGTTTAATATTTGCAATTTGTTTATATCTAATTACTCAAAACTCATGGAAACATGCTCTGACTTCCTTTAGATGTTAAACTGATGTTTTCTTCCTTTATTGTGTATGCGTACCATCTTTTCGATGCGGGGGCATCTAAAACAATACGAATACAAAATTGAGTTGAAAACTAAAAAGCGATTATGAAGCGATTGGAAAATTAGGGCAAAAGATTGAACAAAACCGTTCTTGTTCTTTGTAAAACCTAAAAGAAGCTTTGTAGTGTGTGAGGGGAAATAGGAGGGTGAATGCAATCGATCGACGAAGGATTTGTGTGCTAAGGCTGAAACGCCTTAGAATGTAATGCATTTTGTGTATAATAGAATTAATGTGCGGTTAATCCTGCGTAGAAGGGTCCGAAAAGGTGGAATAATTCTCTGTTTATTGGACGTGTTCATTCTGCATTGAATTCCGTTTCTCGAATTGAGACTGGATTGATTTGAATACCCGTAAGCGTGTTGATTGGAGTTAAAATAGGACTGCGCGTTGATGGAACGATTGGGTGGTTGTTACAAAGCCAAGCCGAGTGGCAGAGAAATAGTTCAGGACAAGAACGAGCACAAAGAAGTAATTGGCGGCACAAAAGCTGATAGTGCAGGAAATCAAGAAAAGGGCAGTGGAAGGTTCCGTGTTTAAAACGCGGCTAACTAAAGTTTCATGCCAAGCGGATTAGAGAAACATAAATGGGACCAGCGTTTTAATTGTCAAGGATCTGTCAAATGGTAACGTTTTGTTTTAAATTGTTTTGGGTTTACATATGAGATTGGTTGCGGGAATAAATGATGAGTTAAATGCTGTGGGAACCAATGGTTCAAAATGCAATATAATGTTACATTGCCAGGAGCGTTTTAAACTTACATCGCAGTGAAAATTCCGCATTGAAAGCATTGTAATTCCCAGATTTTCCAGTCAGCGATTTTGCGGTTGAAGCGAAGCCTCAGTTGAAGAATCTGGTGGAGATCCACGCAGTTATATCACGGTTGAAGGCCTGCAGAAGAGTGGAATTGAATCGATGTAAGACGCTGTATAAAAGACCGTAGACATGGAGTTGCAGGTTGAGTGGTTTCAGGTATAACACTACCACTCACGCACAGCGTTTAAGCCTGAAGCGGATTCGCAAGAGTGGAAACCACCGAGATGGAGTGGCGCAGAAAAAAATGCATGGAGCCGATCACCCATAGGCCCCAGGATCGAGTTCAAAGTTTCGGAGTTTGGGTTGATTTGCGTAACTGGAAGGTGAACCTGCCCTATGGCAGATTCAATTTTCGTCAAGTGGTATCAGAGCCGGAAAATCCTACGAGAAGGAGTTTTGCGTGCGAAGAAAGGAGTTTTGTGTGCGAGGAAGACGAGGTACAGTTTTGTGAAGTTTTTTAAGCTTGTGATTTTTATGTTTTGTGGAGGTAGCAGCAGGAGGAAGGTGAGAAGATGCAGCGACCTAGAGCAGGAGTGCTCAATTGGTTCGAGAGGAGAGAACTTGAGATGCCAAAAGACTAAGCTCAGAGAAGGAAGCTTGGTGAGGTATCTGGTAGCACGGAGGACTGCTATTGCAGAGGTTTCGTTGCAGCTCACTATGGACAATCCCACAGAAGATGTGGGTAGAATTGTTCAAGAGATTTTGCTACAAGAAGATCACAAGAAGCAGTTCCACAGAAGAATTGCTGACAGTTGACATATGACCAGGAGGTCATAAATTTTTTGTGCCTCGTGAGTCTGATGCAGGGGCATCTAAAACAATCTGAATACAAATTCAGATCCGAAAACTGAAAAGGCAGTTATGAAAGCAGTTAGGCAAATTAGGGCAAAAGATTAGTTAAAACCGATTTTTGTTCTTTGTAAAACCTATAAAAGAGAAGCCTGTAGTGTGTGAGGGGAAAAATAGGAGAGCGAATGCAATGTAGTCGACGAAGGATTGTGTGCTAAGGCTGAAACGCCTTAGAATGTAATTGCATTTTGTGTATAATAGAAATATGTTGTTTTGTGGTTTTTCTGTGTGTTGAATTGTGATTTAATTATAATTGGAATCTATGAGTTCATGCTCTCTGGATATGAATTAATGTGCGGTTAATCCTGCGTAGAAGGGTCCGAAAAGGTGGAATAATTCTCTGTTTATTGGACGTGTTCATTCTGCATTGAATTCCGTTTCTCGAATTGAGACTGGATTGATTTGAATACCCGTAAGCGTGTTGATTGGAGTTAAAATAGGACTGCGCGTTGATGGAACGATTGGGTGGTTGTTACAAAGCCAAGCCGAGTGGCAGAGAAATAGTTCAGGACAAGAATGAGCACAAAGAAGTAATTGGCAGCACAAAAGCTGATAGTGCGGGAAATCAAGAAAAGGGCAGTGGAAGGTTCCGTGTTTAAAACGCGGCTAACTAAAGTTTGATGCCAAGCGGATTAGAGAAACATAAATGGGACCATCGTTTTAATTGTCAAGGATCTGTCAAATGGTAAAGTTTTGTTTTAAATTGTTTTGGGTTTACATATGAGATTGGTTGCGGGAATAAATGATGAGTTAAATGCTGTGGGAACCAATGGTTCAAAATGCAATATAATGTTACATTGCCAGGAGCGTTTTAAACTTACATCGCAGTGAAAATTCCGCATTGAAAGCATTGTAATTCCCAGATTTTCCAGTCAGCGATTTTGCGGTTGAAGCGAAGCCTCAGTTGAAGAATCTGGTGGAGATCCACGCAGTTATATCACGGTTGAAGGCCTGCAGAAGAGTGGAATTGAATCGATGTAAGACGCTGTATAAAAGACCGTAGACATGGAGTTGCAGGTTGAGTGGTTTCAGGTATAACACTACCACTCACGCACAGCGTTTAAGCCTGAAGCGGATTCGCAAGAGTGGAAACCACCGAGATGGAGTGGCGCAGAAAAAAATGCATGGAGCCGATCACCCATAGGCCCCAGGATCGAGTTCAAAGTTTCGGAGTTTGGGTTGATTTGCGTAACTGGAAGGTGAACCTGCC